>JAYJMH010050814.1:0-13614 GCA_036873815.1 Phacellophora camtschatica | reverse complement strand
CAATGTTTCGAAAATTCTTCTGCGAAGTCGGCCTCGCAAACGGGCCCAATATTCAAACTATTTCTTGTCCTAATGCCTATGCGCATACTGATAAAAAGTGAAGGCGATTCCCCATGGTCCGGTTGATTCATGGGTGGTCTATGGTCCTATAGTCCTATGGTCTTGTTAATGGACTATGCCATTGAATTTGACTCGACACAATTGTGAATAAGCAAAAAATGCCCACCACTTTTGGGTATATATCGTTTTTGTTACTATATGTTGTATGTTAAAATCCCTAAGTACTTTCTTTTGGTAATCTATGAGTGGTCATTCAACCCGGAATGAGATCCCGGGGACGGGGTAGTACACGACCCCCGATTATACGGGAATATGCCGCCAAAAGGTTGAAAACCTACACTTCTTACTGTCAATGTTGTGAGTTCGGACAAAACTTTACGGCCTTGAATTTATGATTTATGTTAATTTACGGGATTTGACGATACAAGACTTAAATTTGAAAACATTATTTTTACTTCTGTGCCCGTGTAACTCTTCATTTGCCTCTATTCTCAATTATGGAATAACATTTTGGGGTTTGTTGTGTGAAGCACAGCATAAACACCTATTGTCCTACGAAATTATTCCTAATATATCTTATTCCTAAGATGTCATCATTACCCATATTCCATTCCCTAAATCACCTCACACTAAAAAATCAAATTCATTTCAATATTCTAAGCAAAATCAATCAACAAACTCGCTCCTCCTGTTTTTCATAATCTATTCCAACCCAGTCATACTATTTATTCATATGAAACACATCAAGCTTTGAGGGCACTTGTTCCGAACTGTGAAAATACAATAAAAAATTGTTTAAGATCAATGCTGTTTTGAAATCAAATTAAAAGAATTCTTTATGAATGGATATTTGCGCAAGATTTATTTGATCCAAGTACAACAATGATAATGCTTAATTAAATAATATCATTGCCTTGATATGAAATTTTGTTTTGTTTTTTATATAATATTTGCTTTTAGTTTCTATTTCATAGGAGGGGGAGGGGGGATTCTCTTGTTTAGTCAACCTATTTCATGGGCTCCCATTAAAATACATTACTATAATGTAATTATCGATTCAATTTTCTATTTTATGTCTACAAGATTGTTAATTATTTGTATTTTTTAATCTAATTGTTGTATTGTTGTGGTAGTTTATTAGTCATTGTATTTATGTTGATTGTTAAATCAATGAAACTAAAATTAAAAATGAATTGTCTCTTCTCCCTTTGTCTGTTTCACCCTCCCTGTGATAGCACACTCCTACTCGCGGGAGATATTTTCAACACATTTTATATGCAACAAGACGAATATTGTCAGATTTTGATTCGCGTATTTGCGTCCAACATAATATTCCAGGGGATAAGAGTCGTTTGTCTAATAAATCTTATAAATATCACATCACAAGCAAAGATATTTCATTTCATGAAAATGAAGTAGACGCTGCGTAAGAGCGTGCCTGTGACAAGTAAAATATTTTCTAAAAAGAAATGACTTTGATCAACGATGTTATCATGTATTCACTAAATCATAAAAACATAAATTAGTTTGATTGAATCAACAGTAATTTATACCAACGAATGAAATAAAACATTTGAAGAATCTATTTGAAGAATATAACTAGACCTAGAACGAAATGGATAAATTACAGATATATAAATTACAGACGACAAAAGTGATAACATTGTACCGGATAACCCAAAAAGTTCCGATTTTTGAAAAATGACAAAAATTCGAGTGTTACCAATTAAGCTCATTTTCCGCTGCTATACACAAGAAGGGCTAAAATAATTGTAGCAATGTCAAATATTTCACCAGCACATTAAAAACAATGTAATTATGCCGGTTTAAAAGCAACCTGGTTTTGATGCGTGGAATAAGTTGTTATGATAAATAAATAAATCACGTTCTTGCAAGTTGCCATCACTTCATATTGTTAGAAATGTTGTAAATATGATGCAAAGGTATCATTAGCTGCATTAATGCTGTAAAATATATTTTTCAGCTTCTAAACTTAATGTAGGCCTTCTCGAGTTAGAAGAAAAACTAAATTTTGAAATTCGTAACAAAATCAAGTTTTGATGATTTTTCAAACGTCGGAAGTTTTTTTAGGTCATCCCGAATGTCAGTATGAAATATCACAATGATAAGCGAAACAAATACAATATTTAAACAATGTATCAAGTAATCTTGATGAATTAATTTGTAATGTAATAATGGACTTGTAATCCCATGTAAGGTAATTCTTTAAAAAAAATTTCAAAAATTGCACAGCCAAAATCACCCAATTTGAAAAAATGCAACACAACAAAAGTAAAATATTGTGTTTATGTATATTCCATTCATTCCATATAAAGAATCGAGTAAAAAGCCAATATTCTTCCGCTTTCTATTCAAATGATTAACGGATAGTTTTATTAAATTGGGTAAATTTGGGTATTTTTTCCGTGAAAAATATCCTTTAGGAATGAGATTAGATATACGCATTAAATATACTTAATATTAAACTCGCGACGAATCATTTTTTTTTAAATATTTCTAGCAGAGTTCACATAAAATATTTTTGCAGCAAGCTTCATATCTCTGAAACGAAATACTCAAGAAATAAATGTGAAATATCACACTGGTGACAAATCATTACTGAGCATCTTTTTCGAATATTCATGCACAGCATTAACGAATACCTCTACATTTCGTGGATCAACATCCGGATAAATGCCATGTCCTAAATTTGCAATGTACCGATTCGTGCCAAATTGTCGAAGCATCTGTTTCACGAGCGTTCGCAAGTCTTTCTGCAGATAAATGAACATAGAAACAATATTTATATACAATGTATAGCATACAATATGTAGCATACAGTACCATAGTATTATAGGTATATACAGTTAGAACACGCCAATGAGACACTGACCTATGAGAAGCAACATACTGACTTTTGGCAAAAATTATTTTTTGATATACGCATTAAATATACAAATTTCAAAAATTATTTTTTGAAAATTGATTAAAATAGTTAATTTAAATGATGGAAATCATTTCAGATAATCGAGGTGTATTGCTATGACTTTTCTGTCACATTATTAGCAGCATACATCAGACCAACTCTATCTAACTTAATAAGTATCAAAAGCAAGACAGACTGATTTTCAAAAATAAGTTTTTTATTGGCGGGTTCTTATTGCAGCTCATAATACATATATTTCACACACAATTTCAACTTATCTTGCACACACAATTTCAACTTATCTTTCGCACACAATTTCAACAAAATATCTCAAGTTACAAGGCACCGAAAATGCCAAACAAGGTATTTTTGATTACGTTAACGATCAATGTACAACAACAAAAACACTTTGTAGCATATAAGGTAATATTTTCCTCGTTAGACACCCGGTGAGCAGGCAATATATAGTATTAGAACATTTTGGGGGAAAGTCACAGCTTTGATATGACTTTTAATGCGATGACGGAGATAATAATGAACATTTGCAGCCTAAGACGGAAACGTTTTTCATTGTTTGACGATTTCTTCGGTATTCTTAACATAATTCATTTTAACTTGGCATTATCGGTTTCAAAATAAAATAAAATAACCGAAAAATAAAATAAACATAATTGTGACTTAAACGGTTTATATGATAACATTGACATGGCTCTCAAGTCATCTTCGGCAGATTAATTAAGGCAACGAGGGCCCTTTCATACTGATATAATAATAAAGTAAAATGTTACAACCAAGTATTGTATACAATATAAGCACTCGCATGTCTTTCTGGAAAGAAATTAATATATAATCAAACAAGCAACGTTTTTGCTGTA
This sequence comes from Phacellophora camtschatica, assembly GCA_036873815.1. NCBI lineage: Eukaryota > Metazoa > Cnidaria > Scyphozoa > Semaeostomeae > Ulmaridae > Phacellophora > Phacellophora camtschatica. The sequence goes on along the minus strand of JAYJMH010050814.1, from coordinate 9,753 downwards.
CCGTACAATTTAACATCAACGGTTCCGTACAATTTAACTCATCAAAAGTATTTTCTTCAATTTAACTCATCATAAGAATTTCCATCAATTTAACTCATCAAAAGGATTTCCTCCAATTTAACTCATTATCAGTATTTCTTTCAATTTAACTCATCATAAGTATTTCATTCAGTCCTTCAAACATTTGAGGTTATTTCTCTTTGATGTCAAAGATAAAAAAATATTCATTCATTTCAAAAGTCGTTTCCAGATTGGCATCTTAATATTTAATCCAAAAAGCTAATTGCTATCTCAAATTCCAGCAATAATTTATTGGTTAGCTTTAGCCTGCGTAGAATACTTAAATCCTTGATATCTTCATGAACAGTTTTCTCTCAGCAAATACTTTATCATTAGAAAGTTTCAACTTTCTTGATTCAAAAAATATCAAATTGTTACATTCTTGCTTTGAAAAACATTAGATTTTATCATAGTCAACATTGATGTAATCTTTTAATTTTAATTTTGATTGAAAGCCAGCGAAATGACGAATATTTTCCCGCCAAAAACAAGCGTGGTGAAGCCCCTAGAAACTCACACCATTGTTATGCTATTATTTCTGGGCTATGGGATACGTTTTGCCACCATTTTGAACAAGATGGTGTAATATTTTTTCTTGCTGAGTGTAATTAGACGAAATATTGAGAAACCAAACCGGGGGATTCTCAAAAACTAGTTTCTTTATTAACATTTCCATCTCTTGATATTTCACCCAAAAATATATGATTTTCAGACCCAAAAATATACTATCGAAATCGAAATTCTAGACCTAAAAATATAGGACACACCCCCCTACCCAAGTCAAGTAATACTGCTCCCCCTGCTCCCTCTTAAATTTTGCTTCATGGTAATCCATTTAAAAATGAATGCAATACCTCGTCTGCATACAAAGCACAAGGATCCAGATTTCCCATTAGAGTCTGTCCAGGAGCCGTGAGCCGTGCATCATGTACCTGCATCGTCCAATCGAGGCCAATGATGTCATATTCGCTGTGCGTCAGTTCTGACATAGCAAAATGAGCACCTTTAGCAAAAATAATCTGAAATAAGATAAAGCATATGTATCATTTTCCTGTGATGAAACCTATAGGCCTTCTTTTTCTTTCCTTTTCCTTATTTTTCCTATGGGCAATTCATATAAATTCTTTTTTTCTAAATTGATAAACATTTTAACGAGCTGTGAGCGATTTGTAATCAAAATGTATACGGTTGCTGATGTAAACAATTGTGATTGTGAACTGCGTGATAAACACTACCAAAAGGTAGTGCTTGAGCGTGTCTATGACGTAACTAGGGAAAGGCATAGTTTTATAGCAATGGACTCTCTTTGATTCCAGCCAACTTATTGTCGGTAAATCAATGACGTGGTTCTGCTTCTTGACAACAAAAGTGAGATTGTTCTCTTTCAAGTCGTAAACTTTGATACTTTGTAATGCATCGATTCTTTGAATTTGCTTGAATAACTTATACAATTTTCAAAGATCTTGATTGATCAATCTTGATTAACATAGCCAAAGTCTCTCTACCAAACGTTAAAAGTCTCGCTTCTGAACGAACTGAAAAACCTTTCTGACTTAGTATCCTTTTAATGGGTGCAAGTATATTTGGCAACGTGCGGTGGCGAAAACAAATGGTAATTTGAAAAAAAGTAATGTAATTAGTATTAGAGAAAACAGGGACCGGTGTGGACACCATACTTTTATTCTTAAATGAGAAACGAATCGTTACTTCGAAGAGATTCAGGAAAAAATGGAGAAAACAAGGTGTCCACGTCACTCCACGAAAAAACCAGCTATCAAAGCAATAATTCTTCAAACATAATGTTTTTCGAGCCAGATTTCTCTTGCATTTTAAAGAAGCATGATGCTGTTCTTGAACACGATAATTACAATTTTAACAAAATAAACAGAAAAAATGTTTGAAGGTTGTTCATAATAACTTGGAGCATGGTATGTCAAAGAACGCAAGGATCAAGGACTCCAGTTACTAAATGATCGCAAAATAAATTTTTTGGATTAAACAGAAGTGATATAATTATTAATTACCATACCATTGGTACAGCATCATCCCCAAGCGTTTGTTTGACTCTCGTGGCAATGTCTCGTAAGTATGGCAAGGAATACAATGCAAAGAGATTTGCTGGTAAACAATCAGCCAATGATTCAAATACTTGCAATACCTGGGCAAAAAAGATTCCAATCGATATTAAAAAACCAAAGTGTTGTCATCGCCTCGTGGTGGATCATAACTTGAGCATGAAAAAAGGTGCAATCGGTGAAGGAATTTTAGAAACTTTACGACACTTTCAATAAACGACTCACACTTTCAATTACGATTAACTTTCAGGGTTTCATAGGCCAATAGCCTTTTTTCCTTAACAACTATGTTATCATTATTATTATTACTTTGAAAGGGTAAAAATAATAAATATATCATAATATATAATTAATTGCATGATGTGGAGATCTCCTCAGTGGCATTGAAGAAATCCCTGGTCTCTTAAATATTGCACATCCTCGTTCAAAAGAAATTTCAAGATATTGAATGAATCTTTCTGTGTTTACTAAAAAAAATGAGAATCAGGAGGTGGCCAAACATATGTTGTGATATTTATTTTAATTTTAATATTATTTGTTGCAAGCATCTTCGAATTGGGCAATCTTATATTTGATTAAAAACACTTTGGAATTTTTCTTTCTTAATGCAAGAATTCTTTTAATTTTGCACAGTTCAATTGAGCATCTTCACTTTGACCGTTTTGATTTGATAGGAACCACACTCGATGACACTTTCAATGATTTTGGAGGAGGCAAGGAGTACACAGATAATTTTGGGCTTTATTTGCCGATTATATAAGAAGAATTGAATAGGTGCAGTTCTGAAAGGAATCAAAACACAAAAACTCTTCAATGATAAACTGCCCTGTTTTGGGTTTTTCAAACTGTCTACTGTCAAAAACATCTCCGCTCATAGACATGCATTTTCCCTAAATGAGGTCTCAAATTGTTCGTTAGTTATCAAGTTTTCCATTGCATGTAATCACACAGAGCTTTGCCCTCAATTTTTTGTAATAAAGTTGCAAAAACAAATGTAAGATTATTATGGGACACCCTCCAGTAAACTTATCTTCAAACACATTACTAATAATACCTGTGCTCCAGCCCGCACTTGTTCGACAAGATGATTAACCACAACATCAGTCAACTTTTGTAACAGACGAGAACTTTCTGTTTCATTTTGATATAGCCATTTTTTTGCCTTTGACCACGTCTTGCTTCCAGAACCTTCAATCATGTATGCCATTAACGTCCACTAAAATATTCAGTTTAAAATATTAAGAATAAAGGTTTCTTGGACAACCACATTTTGTGGTAAAATTGGATTACCATGCAACTTCGAATTATCCTACCGCAAATATTTTAACTTTACGGTAATCAAATTATTGCGAGAGAAAAAATTAAGGAAAAATAGAAAAATCCTTGTACGTTAAGGTATTTGCATATAAAATTTCAACTTGCTGAAAGACCTAAAACACAGCACAAATATTTTCACTTTTCGACCATCTTTTAGTGATGCAACTCATGAAGGTGTTCAAAGTTGTGACCGTATATCTGTTGAATGAAATTAGCTGGAATCTTACTTCACATTGTAATACAAATATATACGTACTTGTACTTACTGCAATACGTTATATTCTTTGTGATTAAAAAGTAATCTATTGTAGAATTTCAATTTTATTCAAACTTACTGGCGCTCCGCAAAATCCAATAAGTGGAACCTGGCCATCAAGCTTGTGCCTCGTCAATGTAATTGCATCATAAACATATTTAAGAGCTTCTTTTACATCCACTTTACAATTGAGTTTCTGCAAAAAAATTATTATTACAAAACACTTCAAAATTGCAAGAAAATATTACTCCCTACTGATATGATTACATTACAGTATCATACTTTCTGTAACTCAAACTCGTGATAACTCCAACACTTTCCTATGCCCTTTGCAACTCAAAAATTCACTATCTCGAACCAACTCCTTTGGTCCCCTGTACATATATTCCGTTAAATCTACATTATAAATCTGATAATAAAATTTGCACCAAATGTAAAAATTCTCATTCAAATAATCCTTCTCATTCAAATAAAGATTTGTATCTGGAAATAAATAATCTGATAAACATAAAACCATACCTTAACATCTTCTGGAATATTCAATGGGTCGGTAAAAGTTGGTCCCTACCAATAAAAACACATTTACACAACATTGGAATAATTTCTTCAACAAAAATAAAATTGGTGTAAAGGAGTAGTCATTCTGAGTGCCAGAAAGGAAATTGGAAAAATCTTTCATGCCAAGAAACTGTATTTTGCTTCAAACCTGTATACAAATGTAAACTCTCACATTATATCATCGTCATTATCTTACTATTTGTAACTTCAGATTTTATATATATATTATTTTCAACAATTAATGTTTACAATTGTTATTATTTTTAGCGGCCCAAGCTAGTTAGGCATCAGCTTTTCTTGGGTCGCATAGAATACGTGTAGATGTTATGTTAGCTTTAGATGTATTCTATGAAGAAATAAATTGAAGTTAAAAAGCTTCACAAATGAAGAGATTTTTTTACTACCAGGATCAAGATAGGAAATTTTATGCACAGCACACCAAAGTTTCAGACTGGACTGGTATTTTATCATATATTTATTTATTGTTATTACATTAATTTAAACATTTATATCAATATCATTATATCTCATTAATATATTTATATATATTATATATATATCCATTTATATGTTATATCTTAATGAATTTAGATGTGTTGTTCATTCACGTCTGTAGACATTTAGACTCAAGATAATATTGTGCAGATAAAAAAAGAAGCATGCAACACAAAATATATTTACAAATCTGGGTGTGTGCAGCCAAGATAAAACACAGAACAACTGTTGGACAACCTCTCCTCTCTACCTATTTATTGTTCAGCTCCCTGGATGGAGCTAAAAAGTCCAAAAGATTGGTAGTATTAATTAAATGGTTACGCAGCGCATTTCACCCCAAAATGTCCAATGACCTGTTGTCAATGTCAGGTACAACATGTTGTTGATACATGTTGGAATAAATAGAGATACATTTTCTTTTATGATTGAAAAAGTTGCAACATACCTTTGTATCTATCTAGTTTAGTCAATATAAGAATTAAATTAAGAGCAAGCTAAAGATTTCAAACATGATAATCGTTTTTTTATAGATTGCAATGCAATGTAGTTGAACTGGACTGTCGTCCGCACAGCAATGCAGTCAGTACTGCATCGGAAACCTTTCCTGTGACACGTTGCATAGTCAGAAAATAGGCCTAATCTGTGTTCCAAATAAGCTAACCAACCTTGAAGTGGAATCAAGCCATAAATTATGGATATTCCAACGGCAAGTGCAGACGTGGCAATTACAAATATCACGATTTGAAACCATGAAAATGCAGCCGGTGCTTCAGCAATGTGCACTTCTTGTTTCTTGCCTGGTTTCCCCATTTCCTCTCTCCTTCTTTTTCACAAGTGGCAGACCGAGCAAACGCTTTTGTAAGGATCGAATTTTGCTCATACCTGATCTCATATGCCATGCGGGAAGTAGCTACTGTTACAAAACCACGGGTTTGTTGAACTGACCAATCTTAAGGGACTTCCATTGTTCTCATGGGAGATCCAATTCTTCATTGCTTATGAGAGAACCCTTTGTTCTGAAAAACGGTTTTATTGTTTCTGTTGTTTTCTGTCTAACCTTATGTTTCGACGATTTACGTTGACAAAAGCCTCAGGGACTCCAGGGACACAGGAAAAAAGACAATGGAAAAGCTGTCGTCATGTGAACAACAGCTGATAAGAGTTTCACTACTGTTTACAAAAGTACAACCAATAATGGCCCCAAAAGGGCAATTTGTCAGGGGCGTAGGAACGCTTTAAAATATGATGGGCACGAAGAAAAAGGGGCGTTTTTTCATTTTTTTTGGGTACTTCAGACAAAAATCTTTATAAAAAGGGGCACATTTGGCTATACATTTTAAAGAAAAGGGGCACATTTCAGACAAAATGGGGAAGTTTCCTATGAAAATTTTCATCTTTTCCTTTCCTCGCCATATAAAACTGGCCTCGAGAGCACAAATGCATTAAAAATTTGGGCCTGCGCAACATAAATTTGTGAAATGACTTCATCAAAATCGTTTTGTCTAGGCTCCAAAAAATCTTAACAGCCCGCAGTTTTTGCTTCGAGTATAAAGTACAACATTACATGTCATACTTTTGAACCCCAACTTCCTGCACCCTTTTTTAATACCAATAACATCAAGTCCAGGCAAATTAACTTGCTGTCCCTTATTTCGCAAATTAACTTGCTGTCCCTTGTTTGCTCCCCCAGTGAAAAAAGGACTGATGGTAGGTTTGTATGGAGTATTGTATCGAGTTTGTATCGAATATTAGAAAACACACGTGTTTTCGACCAAATTAGAAAACATACGTGTTTTCGACCAAATTAGAAAACATACGTGTTTCGACCATATTAAAAACATACGTGTTCTCGACCATATTAGAAAACATACGTGTTTGCGACCATCTTTGTTATAAAAATGTTTACTTCTGTTAAAGAGGATGTAATATCGGGAGAGGATATTTTTGATTTTATACCTGTGGTGTTTGCGGAAAAGTATCTCTATCTAAAAATTTAAAACAACATCCTCAGCAGAAGTAAAGACATCTTCCTCGGCAGAAGTAAAATTTGTTTATAACAATTCAAAAGTGTCCACATTGCTCATGGTCGCATGCGCAAACAGGAGCAAGAATCCATCCATCCAAGAATACATATTGAATCAAAGATCGTAAACTTTCTGAAGCATATAAACAATGAATACAATGGAGTATCAATGTAGAAAAAGAAGTGTGTGACGTCCACCTGTTGCTGAACTGTGGAGGGTGGCTGCGTACGATAAAGGTGGGTGTCTGATGAAGAGGAACAAGATGGGTGTCCCCATTTTTGTCAAGACCTCTTATCAGATGCAGCTTGTTCCTCCGCAGTATAAACGCCTTTTTCCTACGCAGAGACAGGCGCAATTTTACTACGTAGCGACATTTGATAAATGGTCTTGGAACGAGATTGAGGCCCTTAGTTTCGCTACTGCGGAGGAGATGCGGAGAAACAAGCCCACACGCTCAACAACGGCCTGATATCTTTTTAAGTAAATTTCTGGGCTGCCGTTACGACTTTTGTAACACCAATCAGCAGACGAGAAAGGAAAATTTAGGCAAATAACGCTATCTCATTGGCTAATTGAAAAAATATTCGGGAAAGAGGTTTGTCAATGAAAAATTTGCGAATCAAAACTTGCATTCCAGAGTTGTCTTTGTTGACAAGACTGTGCAGAGAAAAAGAACTAAAGGAACTCGAGATAAACGAAGAAAGCTGGGGCAGAGGAAAACATATGATCTCTCGGTTCATTTTTTTTCCGAATTTCATCCGTTTGTTTTTGGACTAAAGACTGGTTCTGAGAAGATGTACTTTTTTGCTTTTTAATCCGAGTCAAGCGCTTTTATTGTACCATTGGTCTTGGAGGGAAACAATACAAACAGCAAACTCAGGGCAAGCTCACTCCAGTGAAAGCATTAAAACCGTTGAAAAATGGTGGCGGCTTCCCTGCCTATCCACGAAAACTTCCAAACTATGATCAAAGTATTCTTGTTTTGGTTTCGGCACTATACGAACTTTAAACAAAGGCTCAAGTGTCGCTCTTCTGGTTTCGACACTGCGAACTTTAAAAAATAAAAAAGAGTCCCTAGTGCCACGCTCCAGGTTTCAGCACTACGAACTTTGAAAATAGGCTCGAGTGCCCCTCTCCAGGTTTTGGCACGAACTTTAAGAGGTTTAGTACCACCGTGTTAGAAGAAAGATGTCTACGCTATAAACTAAATTATCATTTGTTATTCACACTACTAGGTTATAAATTATCATTATTAATGACATTAATACTCTGTATCTTTGTTGCAAAATGGGAAAGAGGTTGAAGTGCCGACACAACATGGGTATGGGATTTAAACATGCATATGAGGCTCAAGTGCCCCATACTTGGTATCGGCACTTCAAATTTTGAGGCGATGGCATGTAAGGCGATGGCTTTTGAGACAGTTTTATTGCAGTGTCGGTACCTAGGAAGCATGGCATCAAAATGAAGTGCCGCATCCTAGGTATCGGCACTTCGAGTTACATCAAGTGCCAATACCTACGTTTCATTACTTCATGCATTTAAGCAAATTTTCCACGACGCAATATTTTTTACCCCTATGCCGCTCGATAAGTTTGACCTTCGCCTTCCAAAAATAATGCCAATAAGGCCGGCGTTAAACTATGCCTGGCGTTGAATTAGGGCTGGCGAAGTAAGGGGGTAACAAGCGCGTAACAAACAAATAAAAACAGAAGCACTCCTCACAAAAATAAACAAAGTATGCCTGGAAAGCCGTTTCATCATATCGATTTTCATAATACAATCGCCAAAAACTACACTCTTGCAATACATATTCACGCACACATGAAACGCAATAAAAAAAAAATAAAGAAATAAAAGCATACAGATAATTTTACTCGTGCTGCCTGGGGCTCAAAACTCGTGCATTAATAGGGACTCAAAACCCACTCAAAAGTGTTCAGCCTCGCAAGAAAGATAAGAATTTTCCAAACTGACAAAAGCATAACATTTTCTACTACCAATGTTATACTGAGACTCATTTCGGTTTTATTTTGGTAAACAGGCCTTCTTGTATCAATTTATCTCAAGTAAACAAACTCTCATGTCCAAACAAAATTCGCAAAAATCATGTAAAATCGGTTCGCACAACTTGTTTTCACCGTTCTACACTAAAAAGGTCTGTTTATATAAGAATATGAGCCACCTTCCTACATATAATACTTTTAGTTTTCATCTTGCAAAATATTACGTACTGTATATAGCAAATAAGACAGCCCATTTTAGTTACATTTCATTGGATGAAAGGTGGAATTTCAACTGTAAAGAGATGATTTATCATACAAAAGCAGACCGAAATTACTCGAAAGATATGATAATTTTCTTCAAACAAGTCTGCAAATTCGTCTGTGCTTTTCAACATCTAAAAGTCATTATTAGAGAGAATAAACGGACATAAATCCAGTTCATCTAAAAATAACTTTGAACTCTTTTCAAATTGCACAGCAATTGAACCAATAAATCCCTGAGATATTAAAATATGTTTCATTTACTTGAGCCCAATGACATGGAAGTAAATAGGAAGGAGAGCTAAAATAAAAGTATATTTCAAAATAGATATAAACCCACAAACAACAAAATAAAAGAGCACACATAATCATACCTATACCATAAAATGTGCAGTTACTCAGACAACATAACATAACATACTAATTTATTTTTGTAAAATTTCCGTATGCCACAGAGTAATTCTTTAGGCCCATTTCTTGAAGATCAACACATCTGTATCCTTGTGGACATATTTTCTTTACAGCCGAGGCAGCCAGGCCACACCTTGATTGCTAAAAAATGCATACAAATTGAAACTGTTAAAGAACGCAATTCCATATTTCTGAAGACAAATATTTACACGGCAGAGGCGGATACAGACTATTGCTTCCGTTGCTTGAGCAAAAGTCAGTTTTCTTAGGTCCAAAAATAATTACTTAGA
>JAYJMH010050803.1:0-13622 GCA_036873815.1 Phacellophora camtschatica | reverse complement strand
CAAAAGAAATGTTTGAGCAATGTACATGTACAAATGTTTTTTAATTCTTCAAGAACGCCTCACCAGCCTATTCTTCGAAAATGCTCCACCCTGTTGATCAGAGCCGTTCCACTCGAAGATCGAAAGACAAGTTAAATCTCCCCTTACGTAAAAGTAACTCAGGTCAAAAATGTTCATCTTAGCTAGGGCCTAAGTTATGGAACCAATTATCCTTGGATCTAAAGTCCGCAAACAACATAAATACTTTCAAACATAAAAACAAAAATAGTTACATGCAAACCGTGCAGAAAAACAAGACAGTGTTTCTATCTACAATTAATATCCATAACAATCGATATATCTACACTTTATCATTTAGGATTATTATTTTATTTTTAATTTTATTGTTCACGACATACCTCTAAGGAGACCATTATGGAATAGAGATCTTTTCGATCTTTTAGTGCTATCCCTGCCACTATAGTTTAGTGGTGTGTGTTTTTAAATTTGTTTTTATGTATTTATCTCTTATTCATTAATTTCTTATTACTTTACAAATTGTGTAAAATTTTATCCTTTTATTTAAATTTTAAATTGTAATTTTAATCAGTGGCAAATAAAAATAACTAACTAAATAATTCTTTTCAGGTATCCCAAATAAATGCAAGACTCCATACAGAGGGGGGGGGATAAAGCAAGACCTCATGGAGGAACCCAAATAAATTATGTAGCCGGGCATTTGCGTTAAAAAACTGCCAATTATTAGGGCTACCAAATTTTAATTTATCTTTAGATGTATTCTCAATCTCTCAGGAGGAGACAAGCATAAAATTATCCTTTTTTAATGTTGAAGCCCTCTTCAGGATTAGGCCCTTGAGTATATTCTCCATCCCCCCTCTATGCGTTACAGGGGCATATCCCTTGCCAAAAAATCGTAGAAATTTCTGAAGGTTGTTATCAGGAAACAAGCATGGAAACAGAAGTCTGGTTTCCATTTGATCTCTCCTGTCCCTCCAATCGATGAAAAATTGTCCTGCGACAGGAGCGATGCAAACGACCCACTGTCGCTGAGATAGAAAATGCTATCTCAGTACAGTAGCAATTCGAAAATAAATTCAAAAATCAGCGATTCCAGCGACACTCTGCGCATCTTTCGCATGCTTGGTAAACCCGTTTGTTTTCTCTTTTGATAATTATGGCTGCAAGAGAAGTCGAAGGAGGAGAAATTGTTGATTTTCCACGTTTCAAGGAAAAAGTGAGGGAGTATGAAAGCTGCAAGTGTTAGCCTGCCACGACTTGATAAATAATTAGTTTACAAAATCATTTCACAAAACGTCAACAACATGAATATCTTTTCTGCGCGCTTCACTCGCCAAAATATCACATGCGGTCGTTTGATCCCAGGCTTCCTGACTACTCCGCAGCCGCGCCTAGCCGGGCCACCAAGCAACCAGATGCAGGCTTTTGTGGGGGTGGTATTATTACACGTAATATTCTAAAAATACATCATGCCTATTACAATATAAATTACATCCTTCACATCCTTTCCCGCTTAAAGAAGAGTCCTCCGTTAAACTTTTACGTTAACTTCCGTTTTTTAGTGTACGATATAAAGCTTTCGAATTCATTGTCCAGTTCCATGAATGAAATTGACCTTCATTGTCTTAACTGTCACTCCTAAATACAGTACCTGGTTCCGAAAGAATCGTACAATTGATCACGCAAACCTATCTGGAAAACGGCATAAATGTGTCCAAATCACAACAAACAATAAGATGATCTTTTGATCTCCGATATCGTCATTGCCCGCAAACAATAACTTCAAATTTCAATAGAGTCTCTTGCGCAACACAATAACTCAAACAGATATAATTTCATAACTCGTTATCTTCGAGTTACAACGTATGGTAAATTGTACATCGGGTTTAGAACATACATCGGTATATACGATCTTTGGAAAATGTATCTAGGTGTCGGTCCGCTAAATATTGTTCGTTGCTTTGATGGAATCACGTTAACCTAATAATATGGATTTCCTCCGAATGATTGGTACCTGTTGAGGACGTCGATTTCTTTGTGGTCTCTGTTCCAAAGCTTTTGGTGATTCCGATCTCGTTGAATTCCTATCTTCACTACTCTGTTCTTCTGCTATTTCATCTGACTGTTCTTCGAGCTCTTCAGATGCTTCCGCTGGCTGTTCTTCGACTTGTTTCACTATTTCCGCTAACTGTTCTTCAACTGGTCTTTCGATGTCGTTGAATTCTGCGAAGACTGGTGTTCCGTTTTCAAACGTATTTTTCGGAAATAGTTCTCCTGTTTCTCATATTGAGACAGCTTCAATATCTGATTCTTCGTCATTTTGTATCGCTCTTTGAAACGCAATTTCTTTTAATTTACTTTGAAATGGTCGCTGTTCCTTTACCTTTTTGGATGTCTTTCTCTATGAAATAATTGTTAAATATGGGCATGGGTACAACAGGTTTTGATGAAAAATATTCATAATGATTTCTTACATTTGATGCTTATTGTGTCCCGATGAAGTCAGTTTCTTGAAGTTGTTTTCAATGTGTTGTAAGTAGATACCAGCCTTTCACAATCTGCTGAACGTGGTTTGCAAACTAGAATGCGTACTAGTACTGTTGACAACTCAATGTAGTTTTGCCGGATGGTACTGGAACAAATGCTTTTGAGATGATGCTTTGGATTTTTTTATCCATACTGCCTTCTTTCTTTTATGTCATCATACTCCCTTAAATCAATATCTGGCACCAATGACATATGCACTTCCCAGATTTCACCTTCACTGGCTGTAAATCTTGTGGACGATGTGAAGCTTTTATGCGGTCATCTAACAGGAGCTTGCTTTCCGTGAAATTTTGCAAGGAAACTAGAACCTCTGCCCTTACAGCTGGAAATTCTCTTTCTTCAGAAACGAATAGATTCATGCGTTGACCCCGTCGCTTTTTCTCCCACAGTTTAGTTTCAAAACAAGTACCTTTTTCTTTGTCAAACGTGCTTGCAAATGCTTCTTCCCGTCCTCCGATCAAAGGCTGTTCCTGCAATTTCTCTAACTTACTGACGAGTTTTCGCGTCTCGGGTACAATGTCCACTATTGTTAGATCATTGGCTTGCAACTTTTTCTGGAAACATTTCAAGAGAAAAAGGACATCCCCCAGAAGACACAGCAGCAGAAAATTTATGTTGTTAGGCAGCAACTTCCCAAACCCTTTAGCTTGTTTGTCATCTGACGTTTCACAAAAAGCTACAAGTGCCCTCCATGAAACAAGTATGGAATCAACCAACAAACCAGCAAATTGAGACCAACGAATTTCAAAATATTTTGGAAATCGTCGAAAAGAAAATCCTGTTGTTCTTGCTGCAGATTGGTGAAAGCGCTGTTGTTCTTGCTGCAGATTGGTGAAAGTATGATGATATTCCTGATATCTTGCGGAAAATAGCATCAACCTTGGCAACTTCTCTGCAAATATCGTTGTAAGCTAATGCTGAAGAATGGACAGCACAGACTGGCTTCAGCATCGGGAAATCAAGGCAGTGTGCAATTGTTTCGTCTTCAATTAATTTCCACAAGCTGTTGTGCTGACAAACATTTTTGTTTTCTCCATCTGTTGTCATGCGATTAGAGATCTTCAAAATGTTACGGAAACCAATTGTATCTTCTGTTCCCATTTTTAATGATTCCAAATATCCCTGTGCACCTCGGCCTGTAACATGTCCAAGACCATAATTTAAAGACTCTTTTCCATCTCTATCAATAGTCTTGAGAAGCATGAATTCGTTGTTATTTTGCGTACGTTTAATGGATGCATCAGACAGGTCAGCAGTTTCTATTCCAGATAGCAACTCCAGGTGACTTTTTGGCGTGACATTCTGCAGGTCAAACTGATAAGCATCATTTGGCTGGAAAGGTGCATTAAAATCAAATCTATCAGCAATTTGAGAAGCAACTGCTCTTGATAGCCAGGAAAAGGCTGATATTGACATGTTCTTGGCATTGCTATATGCCTGTATAATCAACCTTCCAATTTTGTCAGTGAAACGCTTTTGTTACATATTGGAGACTTGATATAAAGAAACAGTTTTTTTCTTTTCTGTAGTGGACAGAAATTTTAATCTACTTACTTTCACTGATTCTTTGTAGGCTTCATTTTCCAGATGACTACCCTGTATGCCAGAACGGCTCTCTGTACCTCTCATTGTACAAATTGCAGGTACTCGATTTTGATAGCAGAATCTTTTGACCACACACTCATTTTCAAAACATACTCGACATCTTATTCTTTTCCGTTCACCACGTTTAACAGAAACTAATTCAAAATATTGGTCTCGTTTTTTCCGCTGATTTGTCTCCTGCAGGGTTATGCCACAATCCGTCGCATTTTCGGAAACAATTTGCTCGTCTTCCATTCGCACCTCTAAATCTTTATCTTTATCTTTTTCGTCTTCCTTGTGCACCACAGTTTCAACAGTTTCCACTTTGTCACGTTGTTCATCTTGCATTATGCTCTTTTTGTCACTCTTTTTCTTTCGAACTAAAACAATTAAGTTCCGACTGTTTTTTCGATGTATTTAAAACGTTATTCATGTTTCAGAAGCAAGGTAGCTATAGATCTGCACTTCAAACTACCTGTTCTGTCTCAACAACATCAATCATAATGTTAAAGGTCAAGGTGTCAAATACGTGTTTGGTGTAAAGTAACTAGCCACAAAGGAATTAAATTATTGCAGAGAGCTATGATCTTCGCGAACACAATCACACACAGTTTCCTATAGTTTTAAAAAAAAACAATGGACAATTGTTATTGCAAGTGTGTGATGAATTTGTTTGCAATGATGAATTTTTCTTAAAATAAACTATGCATGCATGAGGGCAACTAACTCATCCGGGGTTGCAACTGACTGCAATTTAATGGCACAGACAAGTCGAGCAGTACCATCAATAAAACCCCAGCAGTTTTGCAGTGGAGCTCCCTTTACATGGCTGTTGCATATTTGACCAAGTTTTGCGGAAGAGGTACTTGTTAACATGGTTCTGTCAAAATCCCTGAGTAAAAATTCTCATTGGTCATAAATGAAGCTCATTAAATGGTTATTGATGACACACAGTTCTGGGACTGGCCGTGCAAAGCGAGGAGCCATGTCGGAGCATCTGCATGGATATGCAAGCCTCTTCAAGAGAACACACAAACCCTCAACTAGGTCCATTTTGAGTCTGTTGTACGTTATTAACAAAATCAAATATGCCGTTTTTCTTGAATCTAAATTCTGCTCTGCAATCGTCGTCAGTCAAAAGGTCCGGATAAAAAGGCTAATACTGCCAATACGGTATTTCAAGATTTCTAGGCCTGTGATATAAATTATTTTACACTGCAAACTCGATATCATCAACGATGGCAGCACCATGAGCTACCATCAAAGCATCTTGAACTTCTGCCATATCTTGAACTATGTATTATTATTTTCTCAAATTGATTTGAAGACTGTTTTCAGATTGAACAAACAGTAAATAAAATAAAATATAATTGAACACTCACTCAGCTTCTTTGACACACATTACGTCATAATCCTGTGATCTTATCGACTCACGTGCCTGGCTTCATGATTCAGGCCAGTGGGCGTTTTGTGACCGCATGATTGTTAGCGTTGACGTTAAGGATACTGTGGGAATGTTTAAAGTTTCTACTGCCTGTTCGAAACGCTCAACTTGGCGAGTACCACTGAGGTGATAATGTATTTTCCGGCTTCCTTCGATTCCACTTAGTTTCTCTAGTTGATGAAATAACGAATTTTCGAATTCTCTTCCTTGGTCGTGGCAATCTCGCTGGGTATCCGAACCGTTGAATGTGGTCGTTAATGATTCTCTTCTGCAGTCGTCTTTGCTGTCTTATTTCTCGTTGCATAAACTTATGCAAAGCGTGTAAAATTATCAACTAGTCCTAGTAAATATTCATGTCCTTTTGAGCTCTTCTCCAAGTGTACAAAATCTATCGAAACTGTTTTGTGCGGTTTTCTTTGCATCATACAAGGACAAACATTTTTGACGTTTTTATTAATTTCCACAACAATGCGAGGCCACTAAAGTATATTTAATGCCATTGAAACTGTTCTTTCTACACCTAAATGTCCCGTTTCAACGTGTGGTGTTGGTATACTAGGTACCTTAACTTTACTGATAATACCAGTTGGTTGTGTTTCTTCTTAACACACCATTCCCTCCCAAGCCTAGTTTGGTCCACTCATTTATTAATTGTCTTAGTTCATTTGGTTTATTTACAAGTTGTTTTCTTGATGGCTTGCGACCTGTGTTATTTAATTGAATCATTCTGGAAATATATATTATTGTTCCGACTCTCTTTAACTTTCGCTAAAGTCATTGCTTTCAGTGGTATCACTATTTACGCCTGAAAATCGGTGATAATATCTGGATGTGCCCATATTTCCGCTATCCAAGCAGAGAGCTCCCTTCTATCCTCTAGAACTGCATTTTAACTTGCTTCAATGACAATCATCGTTCAATCAATCATCGTTCAATCAATCATCGCTCAATCAATCATCGTTCAAGCAAATGCTGAATGTCTTCGGGTGGTCGTAAAAGGAACTTTGCATCACCGTTGGTTTTCCCACTTTTGTATTTGATTTTAAAGTGAAAATCCGAAAGTTCTGCCACCAATCTATGACCCATTGCATTCAATTTTCCTGATTTCCAAATATATGAGTGGATTATTGTCCGTCAGAACAGTGAATCCAGGACAGTAATATAAATAATCTTTAAACCTTTCCGTGACTGCCCATTTGAGCGCAAGGAATTCTAGCTTTCCTGAATGGAGATGGTATTTCTGTTCGGCTGGCAACAATGTTCTTGATTTTGATACAGAACTGCTCCAAGGCCGTCCTTTGAGGCATGAACAATAAACAATGTATAGCTCGTAGTTAGGATACATGAACAATAAGCGTATGAATAATAAATGGTAGCTCGTAGTTAGGATAGGCCATCACAGGTGGTGATGTGTGACAATTTATTATGTGGTTTAGTATTTCAGCATGCTCAGTTTAGATGTCTCTGATTAGGGTTTTTCATGCGCTTTTTCTGTCCTTGATGGTTATTTCCATTCGTGGTATTATCTTGTCTGCTATTTAGTTGGTCATATATTGGCTTAACAATTCACAAGAAATTATGTATATATCCTCGATAGTACCCCCAACAATCCTACAATTTTCGGCACCTCTCTGACGGTTTTTGGATGGGTACCTTTCAATGCGACTAATGCATCTATATTGCTTGGATGATAATATAACCTTTTGACCTTTTTTGCTTACTATACGTCCCAGATATCGAACCTTCTTTTGAAACATGTGACATTTTGGTGGCTTGAGCTTCACTCCGTGTTCTCTTAGTCTTTTTAGCACAGTCTGAACATGTTCGACATGTTCTTCCAATGTTTTTGAAAATACAATTACGTCATCGAGATACGGAATACAAATATTATCTCTCAAATCAGGTAAAGAACCCACCATAAACCTTTGAAAGCATGCTGGAGCATTGGTTAATCCGAATCAACTAATAGAGCCCCCACGGTGCAATGAAAGCTGTGAAAGCTCTACTGTCTTCGTGAATGAACCCCTGATGGTAGGCTTTCCCTTGGTCTAAAACGCTGAACCACTGGTTACCCACTAAATTTTCGAGAGTTTCCTGTACCCTAGAAAATGGGTGGCGATCTGGTACTGTTCTTCTATTCAATTCCCGGTAACCTATGCAGAGTCTTAGCTGACCACATTTCTTGCGTACACAGACAACGAGACTACCATATGACGACATTGACTTCATGATCTATCATCCACGATTAAGCAAATCTTCTCTATGTATGCCATCACTTCTGGGTAAAAAAGTCTTGACACCGATATGTATGACTTTGAACTTCTCTGTCATTTTTATCTTCAATTTTAACTCGGGAATACACCCCGGTCTTGATCATCTTTAGTAAACGAAGCCGACTCTTCTTCAAGCATCTCATTTACTAAATTTCTCTGATTCTCTGCTAGGCTGTCACCTAAAACTACTTGTAGAGTATTCTGAGTTTCCTTTGAGCCATTTGCCTCTTTACTACTATCTGTCACCTGATCTGTATTCTTTCCTGTACTTTTGCTAACTAATTCCACTGGAGTCACTGATTGTACTAGCTGTAATGTACCTAATTGTTCTTTTCCATTAAATCTGATGTCATGTTTAGTTCCATTGTGAATATTAATGCTTAAAGAATGAGATGAACCCTTTGTTAGGTATAGCAATGAATCATTTTTTTACAGACCCTCAGGTAAGTTTGTGTTGTCTGGTTCAAATAAAACTGGTGTTTTTCCGTCATCACACATTTGATTCTACGTTGTATCTTTAATGTTTTTCTCCAGGAATAATTAGGGTTTTTCTTTGATTCTTGACTTTTTCTAATATTTATTCATGACTGGAAGCCAAACAGTTTACAAATTGCATTATTTTGTTACTAGGTAAGTTCGGAAAAGAATAAGAGATACAGTTTTCAACAGTTGTACTGTCTCCACAGTCTTTCATTATTAGTTCAAAAACATTAAAACCTATGAGTGGTTGCTCAATTTTATCTCTCTCCTGTAACTAACATAGGAACCACAATGGACTTATTACCCTTATTTTGTTCTAATTCAAACTTTAGTTCCATCAAACCCCAAAAAGGAATTTCCATTCCATTTGCATCTGTTATGTTCATATTTTGGTCTTCCTCTAAAATTTCACAAATATTTCTCATTTTAGCTTCTGGAAAATTCCTTGACAACCACTTCTGGGATAAAATGGAAACCTGAACCCCAGTGTCCCATAATACATTTACATGTTTTCTATCTAAAAACAATTCATGTGACACCGACGTCGAACCAAATTTGCAACTTTTTTATGTTCTTTTGGTGTCAAATAACTTTGAAACATAGTCTGAATGTTTTACCTTTTATTTACCTCTTTCAGCTCCAGCTGTTAATACCATTACACAGTACTTTATGGCCATTCCTGTGAGAATTCGGGCATGATTTAGTACAATAGTAAACTTGCTTGCACTGAGAACATCTCTTCAAACAATCGACAAATTCTTTGCAACAAATCATGCATTTATTTAAAAAATTGGGCTCCTGACCAAGTCCAGGGTCTACCAAGTGTCCCATCTCGACAGACACCTGTAGTTTCCCTGCGGCTTTCGTCCTTTTTGTGGACAATTTTGCTTCATATGACCTTCATAAGACCACATCCAAAACAATGTAGACAATAACCTGTTTTTCCTTCTTTCTTACATTTGGTGAAGGCTAAATTTCTTTCAGGATAAAAGCTAGGCTTTCTTTCTTGAGGTTTTTCATGTGCACCTAAAATCTTAACTAATTTTTCACTTTAATTGTTTATTTGAGTTTTCATTGCCTCAACTTTTACTTGCAAAATACCTGGTTTTGAATCTTTAATTGCTTTATAAGTTTTGAGTTCATCTTCAATTATATATGCATTTATCTGATTTATCCGAGTTTTGGGCCTCGTACCTCCTACCAACCCTTTATGTTCTTCTTCCCTCGCAATTATATCACTCAGTGTGGTGATTAGTTCTTGATCAGATATCTTTGAGTTGCTAAGATAAACACCCGTCTTTGATCTAACAACAGGGTCCCTCATTCCCAGCTCCAAACCACTCAAAAACAAACATTGAACCTGCCCTGGGGTATATTGTAATGCTAAGCCTTTTCTTTGGTCGCATGCAGATAAAACCTGCTGACGTAATGCAATATATCTAGTAAGGACTGTGAGTGCATCTTCTTCTACTGATTGACTCAATTTTGCTAGTTCTGTTAACAAATCGGTTGTGTTTTTCTTCCTAAAATGCGCTTGTAGAATTTCTTTCAAATCTTTGAGTGTTAGATTTAGCATAGAATCCAAATATTTCTTAAGTTTTAGTGATGGAACCATGGCTTTGATTACCCCATCTACAAGTTCAGATGCAGTAAATCTTTTTTTTTGACCTGCATAAATTTGTTTTAATAAACTAATATAAGTCATTGTGTTTTTGTCCATCGGTCCTCCAATCTGTCCACTTATCTTAAAAACACGCCTAAGAACATTTATCATGGGAACAAAACCATTGGACACACTTGAATTACATCCTGCGCCCTGCTTAATTTGGGTTTTACCCACCAGACTTTTTACTTTATCTAGTTGGGCTTGAAGACTACTGATTCCCTCCTCTTGGCTATTTTTATACATGGTTGCTCCTAGACCTTGGGAACCCTCGTGATCTAAATCATATGCAACATTTGGCCTCATACCTGACCTCCCCTGCTGGCTTTGAATCCCCACGTCTTACTCTTCAACATCCCGAGAAGATAATTTCAGGATATCAGCAACACCTGATAACAACTCATGTTGAACATTTATTTCGCCTTTATTTTCTGTTATGAGAAATACTCTTTCTTGCCACTCTGCTAACCTCCAAACGGCTTTTACCTCGCAGACTTTCCAGTGGTAATTCTACTCCAGTAATATATCCAGTGAAAATGAAGTCTCGAGCAACGTTTTCTTTGAGCAAATCAGTGATTCCACCTCCAATTCAAACTCCTCAATCATGTAAGAAATGACTCCTCCCATCATGAGCCAAAATCAACCAATAAACACTTCTAAACCATATTAATTACAAATTACAACTGTAACTCGAAAATTATCGTCAGATTATTGTCCTATGCCTCTGGTTCTCGTAAACTATTTTTTCTTCTTGGTAACGATTGTGAAAAGTGGATTTTACCCTCTTCCCCGCTAATGCAGCAATTTTGTTAGCCTGCCACGACTTGATAAATAATAAGTTTACGGGATCATTTCACATAAATATCAACAACATCTTTTCCACCACGCGCTTCACTTGCCAAAACATCACGTGCGGTTGTTTGGTCCCAGGCTTTCTGACTACTCCGCGGCGGTGCATAGCCGGGCCACCAAGCGACTATCCTGCGTATAGACTCAACTGGTCCCTTTCAGAGGAACCTGAAATTTTTCATTCAACTAAATTCTTTTTCAACTAAATTCTTTTGAAAGGGAGCACTCGAATCTGCACGCAGGCAACCAAGCGACCAGAAGCATGCTTTTGTGGGGGTGGTATTATTACGCGTTAATACATTCTCAGGAAAATGGGCAAGCGATGAACGTGGCCAGCCCCATTTGCCTGAGTGGAACAATATTTGTGTGGCCGGTATTGACCAAAATTGTGAAATTTCCGGCCTGTAGTGCACCAATCAATAGATCGTTTCATGATCTACTGAGAATAAAATGAAATACGAAACAAATCATAAACTCAAATAACACATGGAAAAAGAAAGATGGTGTGTGGGAGAAAATTTTGTGTAGTTATTAGCTGGATGGAACCACAGTCAGGCGTAGTTTAGACGCCGCGTTATGGGCGTAGCGAATAGAATTCAATTGAAATCAAATTCAACCCTGAAAAATTCCCACGTAGAGGAGGTAACGTGCATGTGCTATACTGCTAAGAGAATTTGGCGCCAAATGGTTAGCGATGGTAATGGCTCCCACAACTACAACAAAGAAAACTTTGTTGTTTCTTAATACATTGAATGCTTGTCGGAAAGAAATCAATCGAAACAGGAAAACGTGACACAGACTGGTCTTAGAAGCATTGGGAAGATGGAAATTCTACCACAGGAATTTTCATTTTCGTCTTCACTGTTTTCACCTTCGTTTTCAATGATTTTCAGACAAGATTTTCTGAAAGCCGCCATCTTGCTTGATTTAGCTTGTTTGGTTTTGTCGGGTTAATTGATGGGCATGCACAATAAAGCTAAAGCATTCATAACTTGATGATTCGTGGATGATTGGAGGTGATTCATCTCTGTTTCAATTTAATTCGCTCCCCTTCAAATGCGCTGTATGAAACGACAGCGCATTACGCCATCAAAATTCGTTCGGCTGAGCGAATTGAATGTTTCAATTCGCCCCAAATGCAAAGTTGGCTTCATACAGCGCTTTATCGGCAAATTAAATTAGGACTTAGAATCATTTTTGCGCAACAATTCAATTCGCTGCCCTCATAATGCCCTGTATGAACTAGGCCTTAGTCAGCGAACTATGAGTGCATTTAATTGACACTTGGAAATTTTTATGGCTGATATTCTATTTCGCAGCGCCCATAACGCGCCGTCTAAACTACGCCTCATCATACCAATATTAAATGGCAAGTTAACCATGAGTTTTCCTACCATCTGGGCCTATAACATTTCTTAGTTCTGCTTGGTGAACTCTGCCCTCTTCTGAGTCTGGGTGGCAGGTTAAGAAATATATTGTGACTGAAATGCGGACTTAACCTTTGACCTTGCCCTGGGTAAAATGCCAGTTCATGCCTTCTGATCACATGATACTTCTGGGTCTGTGCTAGACTTTTACAATGACCGTATTCAAAGCAACCCTTCGAGTATTAATTCGGATTAAAATTGCATTTTAAATCTCTATTTAATACATTCTCAGGAAAATGGGCAAGCCATGCACGTGGCCATCCCCACTTGCCTGAGTGGAACAACATTTGTATGGTCAGTATTGACCGAAATTGCTAGAATTTCCGCCACAGAAACGAAGTTGACCCCACAATACACCAAACGAATAAAAATCACAAGAGGAGAGGAAAATTATCCCCTTGTGAAAAACTATAAACAAAATCTTTCCCCAAAAAAAATTATTTCCTTGATTAATAAAGGCAGAACTTCATCAAAAATTAAACGCCATAAATGCTATATAAAACAAACAAAGGCATGGGTGAGTAACGATCTCAGTGCAAGCCATCTCAGGGCTACATGGTCACTAAAACAAGTAAATAAAACCACAAAAATCTTAATTAGACCCGTCAGGGTAAAAATGGTTACCGAAAAAACCTATTTCTTGAAATAAATGCTTTTTGCAAAATTCAAGAATAACACGGACTAACAGTGTGAAAATCTGCACACCAATTTTCAAAAAATGCCAGACAACAAGCGCTTTTAATAAAACAAGCCACATCGTTTCCCACAATGCTTGTTATCAAATGCTACGATAGCATTGATTCCCAATGCGCAACTTACACAACACATTTTGCAACAATGCATATTATTGAATGTCACATTGAACTTGCACACAAATTTTCCCACCAACACTACTTCATACAACACTGCTAAATATTGAATGGTATCCATACGTCATGTGCAAAACAAACTCAAAAAGTCTCCCTGCTTTTGAAAAACTCTTAACATATGACGGTAACACCTTCAACCAGTGAAACATCACGCTCGGGTGCCCTACAAAATAACTCAAGAGCATTAAGAGAACTAAGATACTAAAACGCATCACTATAGAATATCAGGTGATTTTTCGGCATTTAAATTCACATAATTTAAACCACCGTTCATTATATATATCTATATATGTTTTGCATGTAGATTAACAAATAATACTAATAATCTAATAAACCAAAAACGCCTTAACACAAAGTAGTACTATGGGTTAATTGTTCATATATATATATATATATAAATATAAATGTTGCAATTGTCTTGACTGGTTAAAACAGTGCTCAATGCAAAAAGCAGAGCGAATTATAATA
>JAYJMH010050792.1:2945-13622 GCA_036873815.1 Phacellophora camtschatica | reverse complement strand
TATAGCTAGTATGTATATCCTAGTTGGTATGAATTAGCTGCACTATTATTGCAATATAGCTAGTATGTATATCCTAGTTGGTATGAATTAGCTGCACTATTATTGCAATATAGCTAGTATGTATATCCTAGCTCGTATGAATTAGCTACACTATCATTGTAATATAGTTACTGTACTAGTTCCATCTGTAAATAAAGAAAGAATATAAAAAACTCGCACACTATGGGTACACGGACACAAGGAAGAATAACAGCTCAAGTTTGTTAATTCCCATGGTAAGATAGCAAAGAAAAACCTCACACATCATGGATACATAGACACATGGAAGAATAACAACTCAAGATTCATAATGCCCACCGTAAGATAGCAAATAAAAACTCACCACAAGAGCCAGCCTTTTTCGTCACATGTTTCACGCGTTTGTTCTCTCTTATTAGTCTTTTATCCGTTATATCCGCACTTTCCACTATCTCGTCAATGAGCTCTGGATTTAAAAAGAAAAGGTGGTTAGTATATGGTTTCAGGGCCTTCAGTCCCATTGACATGACTTAAAAACACAGCCATGTCAATGGGACTGAAGGCCCTAAAAACCATATATTAACATCAAGGGCAGATTTTGTAACAATAGTGCAATATTCAAGACAAAGCTAATTCTCTCAAGCAGAAAATAAAAACATGGCTTTGTCTGTTTTAGTTTTCTGCTTGAGAGAATTCCCTTTGTCTTGATGGCTAATCGCTTTGAAATTTGATGTTAATTTCACTACTGTTACAAAATCTGCCCTGGCTGTTAGTATATGGCTTCAGGGCCTTGTCCCATTGACATGACTTAAAAACACAGTTCCAAGGGAAAACGTTTCCCCAATAGGATCTAAAAATTTCGAAATTAATTTAATTACCCATCACTGGGTATTTTAATGTAAATAATTAGAAATATTGGCTTTGCTAAAACATTTTCTGTAGAGATAAACGAAGAATTTCTACCGAGATAAAACTAGTGTTGCCCATGTGGCCTGTGCATCCTGAAATAGCAAACTAACAAGCATTCTAGACAACAGAAACATTGCTGGTATTGTGCTTATAGATTTACCTAAAGCATTTCCTTGTCTTTTTTAAATCTTTATCTTAGAAAAAAAACATCACTGTTATGAATTTTGTGACCCGGCAATTGAATTTATCAATAATTATCTAAGTGAAAGAGTATAAAGAGTTAAAATAAACTCTACTCATAGCGACTGGATAAAAATCACGAAGAGTGTCCCGCATGGGTCTATGCTAGGTTCGCTGCTATTCAATGAATACATCAATGATATATGATATTACAATTTCACTGTTTTGAACAAAAATAAAAGTAAAATGATGACTTCCTAAAGTAATCCATCAAAACAACCCATTGCTTCAATTCAAGTTGGCGAAAATTACGTAAAATTACTTGGAGTAACAATAAACAACCGACACGAATCTGAAGTCCACATCAAAAATACCGGTAAGGAAGCTGGAAAAAAGTTAATACATTGGTTCGGGTAGTCAAATATATGACTAAAACAAAACGTATACTTTTGGCAAAACGTTTGTATGTCTCATGTTTTAACTATTGATCTTTCGTCTCAATATTCTGCAGCAACAAATAGCGATAATCCTGTTAATAAGATAGACAAACGTGCTTTGAGAATAGCTTTCAATAATTACAAATCAACATTAGTGGAATTGCTTAATGAAAGTATAACTACTATATCTCCCATCACAGAAATATCCAAATTCTTGTAATCCAAATACATATTTAATGGCTAGCATTAATCAAAGATTTATGAACGAAATATTTTCTATCTATAATACCCCTTATCGCTCAAGACAATCCCGATTTAAAAGCAAAAAAATCAAGATACAAACTATGTGGATTATTGTATTATACAAATGTAGAAACATTTGTAACTAAAGAGTAGGCACAATGAAACCAAAAACAAGAAATAAGACTCTCCAAGTTGGTAATGAAAACGTTTGCGTTTCTATTCAGTTAATATTTTTAGATAATATATTCAGTTAAAAAATAATGAATAAAAACAAATTTTCGTTCTTAACTGACCTTCTTAACGTTCCCTTATCTTAGTTACTACCAGAAATAAATTAGATTTTATTTTTGACCCAGCTTTGAATCAAATTCGTGTGTGATAATAAACCTTGCTTTTCATATTAGTTGATTTGATAACATTCACAATCCGAATTCCTGAAAATTTGTCACCACCAGTCAATCAGTTAATAAGCTTCAAGATAAGCAACAAGGAACGGAAAATAGTAACTGACTGACATAGAAACACACAATAACAGAGAAAAAATCATGAACACACAAGTTATCCTTCTATTAATAAATTTACAGCTTATGAAGGAAAACTACCGGGTTTGTCCCAAGAAGGTAACGGATTAGATTTAGTCTGGCAACGAGTATATTCCATTTAACGCTAAAACATGTATTTACTGTTACTCAATATAATAGTTAAATTACAAAAATATACTTTATTTTGAATTTTTGGTGCTTTGTGAGTCGAGATATTATCTTTAAAGGTGAAATTGTGCGTCATCTTCCACAAAAAAAACCCTTAATTTAGGGTGAGTCTGTTGTTCATTTGATTAGCTAAAGCTTTTGTTGTGAAGAAATTGAAATAACGTTGACAATGTGGTTTGCAATATAATGCATTGTTGCAGTTTATCATAGGTTATCCCTGAGGAATCGATATAGAAATCTGATCCAGACCTGATTACAAAGATGAGCTGGACTGCCCTGCTATCAATGGAATGCAGCATGCAATTAGGGCATTGTTTATATGGGTGCGAGCCAGCTAAGCAGGCTAGATTTCATCTTATGATTAAATATAAATTTTCTGGCCCGAATGAAGGCTAGCTCAGAACAGTAAAGTCAGAGACTACTCCAGCCTTCTTGATAAAGAATATATGGACAATTTCTATCCTTCCTGGGCAAGATCTCGGGTACTCAATCGAGATATCACCTTAGAAGGCTGGCTCGTCCTTAATACAAACGAAAAATTATTAAATAAAGGATTAGACCAGAAAGCAAGATCTCGGCAAAAAGGGCCAGTTCTCTTTAATGAAAATCGTAGCATTTTTATTGATGCAATTGCATGACATGCTACATCGCACGTTTCCTCGAACCAGCTTGTCAGTAGAAGAGAAATCTCGGCTAATCAAAAAGGTCTTTTCAAATCAAAATCTTAAGAAAACCTGAACTTAAATTTATTTCTAATGTCCATATCTTTAATTCAATTTAAGACTAAGCAAAAATTAGAAAAATCCGAGCTTTTCGTAATATATGTAATAGCTTTATAACAGCGCATCAATTAGCAAGATTGGTTACAACACCGAATTTTCGTTATTTTTACAAAATGTGAATCAAATTATTAGTTGTTTGTAAACGTCAGACATCATAATAGTATGAATCTCATTTGGATACTATACATTCGTATAATATCTCAGGACTTAAAAAAGAATAAGCATATGGTCTTTTCATACAAGAAAGAGACCGATCAGGGTATAAAGGAAAATTCAACAACGAATTTAGAACCAAGACAAACGGCTAATTATTGCTCAAATGAATTCAGCTTCTGGAAAATGTAATCCTTTGATTTTATAACTGGCCCGACGAAAAAAGTAGCCAACACAGTCTGTACGTAGGCTAGGACATAACCAGCAAACCAGATAAAACTCGCTTAGCTTTACGAACGTTTATCAGGCAAATACCAAATGGATTAAAACACTCTCCTGACATCTGGAGCAACCTTTTCGAAAAAATGTCAAACATCGAGAGACCTTTCCCAAGTTCCATTAAAAAAGTTTTTTCTTACGAAGATTACTCAAATTCTTCATTGAAAATGTGATGAAATGAATGCAATGGAAAAAGCCGCATGATCATACGGTTACTGGAACTCTTTTATGACCAATACCTTCCACTGTCAAAGCCCTCTTGATTTTTCGCTTGTCAAGCCTGGTCTTGTTGTTTTCGTGAAAAGAAACTTCAAGCGGAAACAAGGCCAGACATCAGAGAGAAAAAGTGAAGAGAGCTCATTGAAGGAGTTCTAGTAGTCTTGAGATTTTTACATTTAATCATATTTTCAATAAATAATTTGAGTTTAACAGCATTTCTTTGCAAAAGGAAAAGGTCTATTTTGTGGAAAAAATTCATGAAACACAAACAATGAATAAAAATATGTGAAACATTAAAAAAAGTGCAACTTGCCATTTTGATAGTCGACTTCATCTCCAATATCCTGACCTATAATTTTCTGTCTTTGTATAACGCCAAGCAAGGCATCTAGACCATCATCTTGCTCTTAAAAAAAGAACAGCACAATGAAAAAATCATACATCTGAAGTTTACATTTTAACCCTTTCACTCCGCGAAGGGCCATGTGGCCCACTGGCAAACAACGTAAAAAGTCACATTTTCAGGAGGTAAATACGGGCAGAACTTTGTATTAAATTCAGATATTTCGACACGATAACTTTGTCGTAAAATCAAATATAAGATCGCAAAATGCTGTTTAGTCTTTTGTCAATCCGTCGAAAAAGGCATGTTTTCGAAATCGGTTCATTGATGATCTATCAAACAGCAGCGTAACTTCTTTTTGGGCCACGCTGTACAAAGATAAGATTATGTATTTGATGTTTATTGTATTAGTAATATGTAGTATTATGTTGTATGTTTAATAGACCATGTATCTGTTGATATTGTGTCATTGATAAAAAAAAATGTATATAAATAAAAATCATATGCAATGCATTGCAAAGGTAATGTTATTTTGTGCTCGGTTTTGAAGTTGAAATGTTATCAAAGTTAATACACTACATGAGCGCGCTCACTGTAAGCAACATAATGAAATAGGTGTTTAAGACGAATAAAAGTTTCCATGTAACCGTTGCAATGATCAGAATAAACCCCCAAAATAGCACGATAAATTATAAACCATCTCTGCGTTCTTTACAGGAATGATTTTATCAGAGTCAAGAAAACATTATGGTCAGACGGTCGTCGCGACTGACTGAAGCATGTTTTTGGTTGAAGGAAGGTAGAAAACGTTTCTGGAATCTAGATTTAAATCATCTTAATATAACCAAAATTTGAATAATCTCGATTAATTTCGCAAAATAATATTCATACTGCTCTTCTCAAAAATTGTCTTGTTACTGTGGTAATTGCTTTCTCATGAATATATTTTTCAGTGGGAAGATTGTTTGTGTTTTCTATTGAGATAAAATGGCAGACGCAAAGAGCAACAGTTTTTGTGATGGGCTTGTATCCTGGGATAAAGTAAATTTTCAAAACAAGGTGGCTTTATCTTTCTTTGTGTGCTATCGATATCACTTGCTATAGAAATGTTTGCAATACATTGTGGTCAATGTTATTATTCTGGTTTGGCATTGTTCGGTCTCAGTGGGTGTAGACTTGCTTCAAGTCTATTTCGTTTCGTTAATCAGTAAGAAATATGTCACTGCGGAGGAAAATACCCCACGGATGACAGTGCTTTCAATAAACCCAAACCTCTCATTAACAAATACACACTCATTTTGAAAACAATTTTCGTGTATCCAAAAAACCCTACGTTCGCAAAGCTGCTGTGGAGGAGCTTTAGCTTTGATGATTTCATTTTTTATTTACGTTGACGTAAGAGGTTTCAACTGAACGTTTGATACTCTGTTTGCCAAAATCTACTTAGTAGTCCACGAGCTTTACCAAAGAAAATTAAAGACTTCTCTAAAGCCAGAAGCCCACCATGAAGTACTTTCGGCAGATCACAACAGCAGTAATCCTCTTTTGTTGCTTTGGGTATTGGGTAGATTATGGCAAACAAGATATCAAAATACAAATGAAAGCTAATACAAATACATTTCACTCAATGTTGTGCATTTACTTCAGAGCAAATGCAATCAAAAAGACTATCCATCACAGAGAAGAGCAGACATGCTTTATTTCATTTTCATCAAAGCTAGTTGTCTATTGCATGTGGTTCAGCTTCTTTGATTCACCTACTTAAAATCAGAGAAAACAATAGATAAAGGATTCAGAATCTAGTTATGTAATAAACCCAATAATCAGTACCAAGGAACAACACCATCTCAAATCTTGATTAACCTTGGCAGAATGGTACTTCAAGGCATTCCGTGAGCAACTAGAAATTTCAAGGTAAAAATCTCCAAGGTTCTGGTAGGTCCAGAAAGTCAAAGCTACATACTACCGGGTGCATAAAAAGGAACATTATTGACAAGCTACCCAAAAAGGTGTACTCCACGGATTACAACGTTTAAAGCTGATATTCATGTCAAAAAGACTGAACTACTTTAAAAAGATTTTTGGCGAGTTTTTTCATGCTTGTGCTTGCATTACAAAACTCTTGAAATTGGTAAATTCATTCTTTTTACAGAATTATCGATCTCATTGGACTAGATATTTCAAACGAACTCGATTTTTTATAATAAAAATGTTTGGATCCACATCGTAGATCATACATGATAAAAAAAGGAATATCAAAATTAATCCAGTTTCTATCTAATTTCTGAAGAAGCTACATCTTCCTACATCATTTTAGAACCGTATCACTGTCACATTGACCAAAAATACCCCCTGGAGGGGCAAGTAACACCCAAGCATACGGGCCGGGGGAGGTCAGTCCGATAGTTTTCGGTAAAGATTGTTGCTAAATGATATTTTTGGGTTTGAAATATAGCTAGTTTCGATATTTCTGGCTACCCCCTGGTTTTCGGTAAATTCGAAAAATATGACAATGTACTATTGAATTACATAGATTTCTCAACGTTTCGATCTTTGCTGCTCGTCAGCATTGCTTCCACATCTGGTGAAGAGCAATTGGCGAAGAGCAATTGGTGAAGATCAATCGGCGAAGAGCAATTGGCGAAGAGCAATTGGCGAAGAGCAATTGGTGAACAGCAGTTGGTGAAGAGCAGTTGGTGAAGAGCAGTTGGTGAAGAACAATTGGTGAAGAGCAATTGGCGAACAGCAAGTGGTGAAGAGCAGTTGATGAAGAGCAATTGGCGAAGAGCAATTGGTGAACAGCGATTGGTGAACAGCAATTAGTGAAGAGCAATTGGTGAACAGCAACTGGTGAAGAGCAAAGCTGAAAATGTTGTATAATCTACACAATTCAATGGTACACTGTCATACTATCAAACTCATAGTTTTGGGCGTAAAAAGAACGTGAACGAATATTTGGTGGGTTACAGGATTCTTGACTGACCCTCGATATGTCTGGGTGGCAATTACCCCAGAAAATACAACGCCACCATTTCGGATACAGTGTAACTTTCTTGAAGATTATTTTTGCTAAAGATATTTTTGTCCCACTTACCTTTTATGAGTTGTTTTTGTTTCACATTTATTTCTTTCACAGTGAGATCGGGAAGGTCTGATCCACCACGGGCTGCGAACGGATCAGGCGATTGATCAAATCCATCATTTAGAAGACCAGTCCTACAAAAGCATGCACATATGTAAATGTCTATAAAATGCCTAGTCGTTCCTTGATATTCAAGCAATAAATCTCTTAACGACAAGTAAATACAGCAAACCAAAAAATAACTTGCACGATGCTTCCATTTATCAATAATAACAGGTTTACCTTTTTTCCAAAATATGAATGAATATCTTTTTTCCACTACAAACCTATAAGGGGACCACTCTAGTTTTGAGGTACGCGGTTTTCTAATAAATTTTTGATGTCATTTGAACCTATTGCAATTAAATCATTCATGCCTGTAATATTTTATCCCTTTTTTAGAAAATATATTGTAAATTTTTAATTCAGTGGCATAAATACATACATGAATGCATATATACCAAATTTAGGAGAGCATGGGCAGTTTTAGGGAAAAGAAAATCTTCTCACGTGAAAATATCAACAAAAGCACATGATTTAATAGCGAAACAAAACTATCCATATGATATTTATTATGCATCAAATGATATGGGAATCGTTGATTGGCAGGCGGCTGCAAGCAACTTTTATCAATGTCAAATGTCTTTTAAGCAATTCCACAGCAGATTAAACGCAGTGGTGCAAGTAGTATAATAATAGAGACAGAACACTAAGTTAGTATGATGTTGAGTACTTGCTGAAGACTGTGCCTAGCTTTTATCACATTTGATTAATAAATAATTTCCACATGTCATAGGATCCTTTTGAAAAATGCTTGATAGTGTTGTTAAGCTCTTCATAGTAAAAGAATATTCAAAAGTAAGTTTAAACATGTATTTAAATAATATAGAAGCAGTGAAAGTAGCCTATGCGTGTTGTTTCCAGATTAATCGTGATGAGATATTAGCATTTTTAATATTAAAAACGCATTTTATGCAGCACTGTTATACGGTGTGGTTCTTGGTTATGTAACAATTAAATAGTTTCGGCAGAAATTACAGAAAAAATAAACAAAAAATTTATCTCGAACTCACACAAAGACGTATATCATCTCTATTTCCAACACAGCATTTCGTTATTATGTGTATATATATATTTTGGCTTTTAAGTTAGAGATTTTAATTATTTATATATACATTTTTAAGTGTAAATTTATTAACACTATTAAGTTTTTAAATCTAGAGGCCTATGAAAACAAGCTTAGTTGAATGGTAACCCTCCTTAGATTATGTGAAATTTGATCAAAACATTACGATTATATATATTTTATTATACTTCACTTTTTTGTTTGCCTATTTTGCATAATTTTCTGTCGAATCATTAAAACTGAATATATTTTATTTTACATCATTTTTCTTCATTTTTATTTCGTATCATTTTCTGCCGAACCATTAAAATTGAATATATTTTATTTTACTTCTTTTTTCTGCATGTGTATTTTGTATTATTTTCCGACAACCCATTAAAATTGAATATTTTATGTTACTTCTTTTTCTGCATGTCTATTTTGTATTATTTTCCGACAACTCATTAAAATTGAATATTTAATTTTACTTGTTTTTTTTGCATGTGTATTTTGTATTATTATCCGACAACCCATTAAAATTGAATATTTTATTTTACTTCTTTTTTCTGAATGTCTAAAAATTGGAAGTAAACAGTGTATGATTAAGTGAAGTTTTGAAAATGTACATACCTTTCAGAAGACTGGAAACCGTAATCTTTAGGTTTAAAAGCTTGATTCAGCTGTTTTTCCCTGCACAAAAAGTGTTAAATAAAAGATTGTTTATTATCATTAAATAAAGGCTTGCAGAAGACAATGTATAATAGATGACACAAAATTTCAACTTTGAAGAAAATTATATCGAGTCTCAGTGCAAACAGCATTTAAAATGGGATAAATTTGATCAAATTAACCATTCACCACATCAAACAAATTTTGTTGAATTATGAGTAATATTTTCGGGACACACGGTAGTGAAATTTTCTCAAAGCAAGTTTGCATTGAACAACTGAGACAAAGAATTGGTTTCAGAACATTATGATAAATTAAAAAGTACAATTTGCTCTTTCAGTGAGAATGAAAAACGAAAAAATGTCCTTAAATGACCACCATTCATAGAAACAAATAGCCAATTTTAAGCCAGAGAAAATCTGCTCTCCGTTTCAAGTAATCCGTGTTCCTTTCACAGTAAAAACCCGTATATGAGAACCTTCCATTTTTAAGGCTGAAATACTTGCATCAAATTACTCAAAATAAAAAATGTGTTATCAAAGTAATAAAGAAATTTGTTGAAATCATGGACAGATATTTACAAAGGAAAATTCTCTCTTCTTTGTTCATCACTCTCTGAACTATTGAGCTAAAATATGATTTTAATTTCAGAACCTTACCAGGTTGAATTCCAAAATGTAGGTTCTTACTTACCGTAATAATTCGGTTAAGCCCCGGGGGAGCATGTTCAGAACTCAACCTTTGAAAGGGGGGCTTATTCGAGAGGGGGGCTTAACCGAATTATAACGGATTATGCAGGTTCTTACTGCACTTCTATTCGAGCTGTGTCACGGGATTTTGGAAAAGTAAAGTTTATATTTTATTCCCTTTTCAATTTTTCATTCCACCTGTCCTACATTCCGTGTTTTTATTTTTGTCGCAAGGAAATAAAATATAAACTTTACTTTTACTAAAGTCAGTGGTTGTATATATTGAATCAAATTTTTCTCTCCATACCTGGTGAGTCAAAAAAACCTTAAACGGTTGGAGAGCTACCATTCGATGTTAGTATTTTAAAGGCTGCTGTGCAGATAAAAGGCTAAATAGCTAACTTGGATAAAAATAATTTGTAACCAAACTTTCCCACTTCGTACATTTGTTACAAGCATAATTTTATGCAAAATGTTGATATTGTTGAAAGCGTTTTCAGAAACAGCAGAAAACCCAGAGGAAAGACGGTCCAAACTTTAGCTTTGCAGAAAAGGTTTAGATTAAGCCTGGTTTTTATAAATCGTAACTCATCGCATAGGCGATCATCGCCGATCCTTAAAACACCCAGTTTTCATACATATTGCATATCACAATCGCAATATCGCAAGAGCAACAATGGATCTGGATCCAGCTCAATATTCGCGGGTAATCGCAGAAATACTGCAGGAATCTATTCACTATCGGCGATCATCGCCGATCCTTAAAACACCCAGTTTTCATACATATTGCATATCACAATCGCAATATCGCAAGAGCAAC
>JAYJMH010050781.1:0-13624 GCA_036873815.1 Phacellophora camtschatica | reverse complement strand
CAATATATCGAAATCCAGACTCACAAATTGTGTAAAAAGTCGAGCGAAAAGTCGAGTGAAAAGTCTAGTCGTTTGGCTACCCCTTCTATACACCGCAAGACTTTTGCTATACACCACAGGACGTTTGGTTGAATGTACAGTGAAAAATCTAGTGAAAGGTCTAGTCGTTAGCCGGGGCTTTAGAGGAAATGTTATTTATAAATACACATGACTTGAAATCAGAGACATTTCTGAAACGTTGATAAACTACTTTACTTCACATCATATGCTGAATAATTTCGTACATTATGGCTGTTTTCTTGTTTACGTTTAAACAGTTTGCCTCTTTGGATTGGTAATCTGGATTCATTCACGTTGCATGACGCCCTTCCGCTACACCTGAAGCACTTCGACACTGATATACTCGACTGTGAAGCAGTTTGGCGATTGAATTGAATCGTAAAGTATTGGCGGAATACAGTACTATACGTATTGGTAAAGTTTACTTTTTTGGCCTAAATCTTTTTTGCAAACTTTCAGCTACATCCTAAAATATTTTTAAGAACAGATATAGCAGTACCGTCGGAAGCGAAAGGCCTGGAGGCCTGGGGGGCTGTAGCCCTCCAATAATTGAAATAACAATGGTTATTTATTTAAAACAATTGATTTATTAAACCTTTGTTATCTATTGTTCTGTGAACAATAAGTCCCCTTTAAATCTGGAACATCTTCCTACGGCACTGTATAGCTTGTGAAATCAAGTGAACTCTTCTTTCTAGTTCACTCAAGGGATTCAAGAAACATGAGTTGTTGTTCCTACAAAAGTTTATTCTTTTTCTTTTCTGTTTCCCTTTATCCGTGAAGGTCATTGTTGTTGCTGTTTACAAAGCACAGGGATACAAGTAATTAGGAAACAATAAATCACGTTTAGAGACCAATTTGCTGTACAGGTGCTTGCCAACCTTACAGCTCATTTCTGAAATCGGTTTTCTAGCAAGGGCGGGCATTGTCACACTGGGGACAGTGGTTCCAACTTTGTCCAAATGACCGGTAATATCGGTTACTTTTGACTATTTTTACGGATTAAATTCATAAGATGAGATGTTTGTCCCACAGACTGGATTTTCAATGAGTAAGCTGTCATAGCATACCACATCTATCAAAAGCAGGACAAATAATGTTTTTTATCAGTCCAAGGGGGGTCCAAGGACAGAACGTCACACAAATCCCTTCATCTTACGTTTGTCCATCTTACGTTTGTCCGCTTACCTGCTTGGATCACATGTTTTTTTTTGCTATTTTGAGATTTTTTTGGAGCAAACTAACACATCACATTTCATTTTAAAACCGGTCAAGTGTAGCCTGCGGACAAGTTTAGCCTGCGTGCTGGACAAGTGGTATTTTGCTCTGCAATGATGCAGTCAAAGATAAAACAGATGTAAACAATCATCTACGCTTTATATCATTAAAATTCTTTAAAGACCCATTGCTAACCAGCAGCCTTTGCGCACCCACATAACAACAAAATACTGCAACAAGATTTTCACAGATAATGAAAACAAATTTATACAATTTTCCAAAAAAGATGGATGCAGTAAACAAACTACCCTGGTATCAGAGCCTCGAAAAGAACAAAATTAAGAAGAAAAATTGACCACCAAGTAAAGAAACAGGCTCTTTTTGGCTGCTGATAAGTTGCTACTAGGCCAAAACTTACTTTCAGATAACACGAAAGTCGTCCAAGAAATGTACAATTAGTAATTTTTGCCGCAATGGCCACTGGTTAGCAATGGGTCTTTAATTCGAAAATGTTATCGCATCTTCTGTTTTTGTCAATTTGATTTTTAACTTTTTGGTTAATTAACGAGCATTTTTTAAATAGCAACTTGATTGTTAACTTTCAAAGATGTGCTTTTGAGCAGACACAAATGTGATATTTGTTATTGTCTGGTATTAGTTATGTTATTTGTGTTTGATATGAGAATGTTGCCCTCAGCTCAATTAGTGGTGCACCAAATTCGCTTTCTCGCTTCCTATTGAAACTGCATCATCAATTTTGAAACTGCATCATCAACTTTTCCGCTGAAGATTTTATTGATTCCGGTTTTTCATATTTTGTTTTATTTCAGAATTTACTTTGATCATATATGTCAATCATATTTGTCAAGAAATGGAAAGATCTGTTTACTTTCTGTTCATGGTAGTTTCATTGAATTTTGCCTATTCGAATGGAAATTGCAACTGCTCTGAAAAGAAATGCAAAACACCCATAAATTGCACTGAAGGCCTCGTTTGGGATCATTGCTACTGTTGCCAGGTTTGTGCAAAAACTGAAGGAGAGGTTTGTGGTGGGCATCGGTATTTCTATGGCGAATGTGGAAAATGGCAAGAGTGTGTTGTTAGAAACACAAGGGATTTTCCAAACAGGTTTAAGGAGAAAGAAAGCACGCTGATAGGTAGATGTGAACCTTGTAAGTCATTACCGTCATTTCTGTTCGGTCATTTTTTGCTCAAAAAAGGGCAAATTCTTTCCTGTTTTATCTAATGAAGATGATCCCATGCAAAATTATTGAAAATATATAAATCATGGTTATTTACTATTCTCGAAAAGATTATTTAAAAGCATAATATAATTTCAATTCTATTTGTTTACATCTCTATGAGTTTCTTTACATCCCTGTAATTTTTCTACATCCCAGCGAGTTTGTTTATATCACTGTCAATTTGTTTACATCTCTGTGCGTTTGTTTTCATCGCTGTGAGTTTGATGACATGGATGTGAGTTGGTCTGCATAGCTTTTAGTTTCTTTATTTTGCTGTGAGTTTGTGTACATCTCTGTGCGTTTGTCTTCCTCGCTGTGAGTTTGATGACATGGATGTAAGTTTGTTTGCATAGCTTTAAGTTGGTTTATTTTGCTGTGATTTTGTGTACATCTCTGTGCGTTTGTTTTCCTCGCTGTGAGTTTGATGACATGGATGTAAGTTTGTTTGCATAGCTTTTAGTTTGTTTACTTTGTTGTGAGTTTGTTTATATCTCTATGAGTTTGTTTACATCCCTGTAATTTTTCTACATCCCAGTGAATTTGTTTATAGAACTGTCAATTTGTTTACATCTCTGTGCGTTTGTTTTCATCTCTGTGAGTTTGATGACATGGATGTAAGTTTGTTTGCATAGCTTTTAGTTTCTTTATTTTGCTGTGAGTTTGTGTACATCTCTGTGTGTTTGTTTATATCGCTGTGAGTTTGATGACATGGATGTAAGTTTGTTTGCAAAGCTTTTAGTTTGTTTACTTTGTTGTGAGTTTGTTTACATATCTGCGAGTTTGTTTACATCGTTGCGAGTTTGTTTACATCGCTTCGAGTTTGTTTGCATAGCTTTTAGTTTCTTTATTTTGCTGTGAGTTTGTTTCCATCTCTGTGAGTTTGTTTACATCGTTTTGAATTTGTTTACATAGCTTTGAGTTTGTTTGCATAGCTTTTAGTTTGTTTACTTTGCTGTGAGTTTGTTTATATCTCTGTGAGTTTGTTTACATCGTTGTGAGTTTGTATACGTCGCTTTGAGTTTGTTTGCTTCTCTATGAGTTTGTTTGCATCTTTAAATTCAAATGTATGAAATCCACTTTTTACGTATTAAAAATTGCTTTTGCATGTCTTTAATTTTTCGTTTTTAAAATCTGTATGTGTTCAGCATCATTGGATAAATAAGAAAGAAATAAGAATATTGGTGAATTATTTTTATATTTAAATATATGCAGTTATGGCTTGTCCTCATTCTGAAGTTTTTCTTTTAGATTCTTGTGCATTTGAGCGATGTCCTTTTGGCCAGAGATGCTCTTATTTAAATGGCTACACAAAATGTAGTTGTAATATTAGTTGTGACAGTATGATTCAGAAACCTGTATGCGGTGAAACTAACATGAAGTACTACGAAAATGAGTGTCAGTTAAGAAAAGAAGAATGTCAAATTGGGAAAAGAATCGGTGTGTCAATTTTGCCATGTCCAGGTGAGTGAACCTATTTTTCATTTTCGAACATGGAAGAAAAGTATTTTATGATAGAGGAGTTGTATTCAGTGTTTAGTGTCCAGAGTGTTCACAGTGTTCAGCGTTCAGGGTTTTGAATCTCAGAATGAATTCATTTTAAAGATGGGCTCTTAATATTTCGCATTTTTACTCAATCATAGGTTCTGAAATTGTTCAAGTCAAGTGCACTTCTTCAAAGATGGAACTGCAGTTGAGTCGAAAGCTCTTTGGAAGACGCCGCCCAAGAAGATTAGCTTTAAATGATCCATTTTGCAAAGTGTCAATCAACAGAACCCACGTGACTATATCTACTTCTCTTATTGGCTGCGGAACAACGAGGCGGTACACCATGACATCTGTAATTTATTCGAATAAATTAAGAACATTGCCGCCAAAAAAAAATGCTTTTATAAGAAGAGGGAAAAAAGTCAACATTCCATTTCATTGTGAATTTCCAATGACAGGACGAAATAGAAATCCCGTTCGATTTACTCAAGTTAGGCCAAACATTGAGAAATCTATGATGAAAGGCAGATACACAAGAGAAGTGGGAATTGGGAAATATGTCGAGGTAGACACCACTCGAAACTATACGATCATGCTTCGAACTTTGACATATAGGGGATTAGACATAAGACTCATGCCATATCATTGCTACGCGAAACCAGTTCAAAAAGACGATGAAATTACAATATTTACAATTATTGAAAAAGGGTAAAATATTTTCTTAATTTTAATCTTAATTTTTGAACTCCAATATTGTATTTATATGGAATTTTTGAACTGATTAATAGTACACTTTATTTATTTATTTTATTTCATAATCAATTATTTTTTTGACAGATGACTACGTGAATCACAAGCGATGCAACATTTCACGGAACATTTCATGCAACATTTGCCTGTGTTTTTAAAAAGTACCTGGAATCAAGTCACTGAACTTCTGACTTTGCATCTGTGTAGAATTCGTAGATGCAGCAAATGTTGCATGAACCGGCCAAACAATGCAACATTATTTTGCACCATTCAACAATTTTGATCATTTTCAAACTTAATGCAACATCATGCAACATCGTGTTGCAACAAACGCAATATGG
This sequence comes from Phacellophora camtschatica, assembly GCA_036873815.1. Lineage (NCBI taxonomy): Eukaryota > Metazoa > Cnidaria > Scyphozoa > Semaeostomeae > Ulmaridae > Phacellophora > Phacellophora camtschatica. The sequence continues at coordinate 8,526 of JAYJMH010050781.1, read as the reverse complement.
ACGATGTAATATCGAGCATGCAACAACTGTTGCAGGAAATGTTGTATCGTTTTAATGATGTGTGGTTTAATAAATCCAAAAATTCAAATTTTTGGGAAAGTTTAACACCAAGTTTAGACATCAATTTAAACATTAACTGCAGTAAAGTTGATCGAATTATAGCATCAATTTTTGTTAGCTTTTTCCAACAGCTGTCATGCCCTTTTTTCATTTCAGTTGTCCAGTGGAGAGGAATGTCTTGGTAAAATCATATTCAGATTCAAAGATCGTTCTTCAAGTTCCTGGAATTCGTTTCAAGAACGTCGAAAAACCCGGAACATACATAAGATGTAAAGTTCGTTTGTGTTTCCCAAAAGCAAAAATCAAAGCAGCAAGTTGTGAAGCGAATTGTAATTCTAATTTGAAAAGGAAACGAAAGCGAAGATCCTTTTTTTCTGACTTCAAAACTAAACCATTTTTTAGAAATATTTCTCCGTATAGAAAACCTCTAATAATTCATCAAATTTCGTTACCCAATGATTAGTCATAAATGCTGTATAAGTACTTAGGTTATGCAAATTCATTTAATAACAGTTGGAGACGCATAAACAGGGATATTGCAACAGGGATATGGACATGAATAATTTTGGTGGTTTTTACATTGTTTTTAGAATGGATTAAAGTAAGTAGTAAGTAAGTAGGTCGACATCTAGGTCAAAAGCAACCCGAAGGCTCCTTTTTCGTTAGCTGCCACCCATAGCGGGTAGGGGAGGGCGCCACTTCTTTCCCTGGTTTGATGTGAGGTGAGCTAGTCCAGTCAAACACTCAGAAGGTTGCCCATCCGGGTGTTGACCCAACCCAGCCATGCTTAACTTCGGTGATCTGACGGGAACCGTGTTCAGCCACTTGGCTACTCACTTCTTATGAATGGATTAATCTTAAAAAAAACTCAAGATTCAGCAAATGGCATTTTGAGTTAAGGGTTATTAAAGAAAGTGTTTTCCCTATAACGTTTTTGTTAAGGGTTATTAAAGAAAGGGTTTTCCCTATAACTTTTTTGTTAAGGGTTATCCCTATAAATATCTCATCAACCTTGGGTCTTAAAAATGCCATATTATAATTTGACTCAAATGCCGAAAAGGCAGTTATATTAGCGAGTTAGTAAGTGCAGTAAGGTACTTTGGGTTTTAAAGTATTAAAGACCAAAATTTTGGATGGTAATATTTTGGGGCAAAAATAAAGTCCCAAAATGTTACTGTCCCAATATATTACTGTCAAACTGTCAAACTCATCCCAAAATGTATATGTTGTGTATAAAACATAATTTATTTAACATCTGTTTTCATGGAAAATTTGCAACTTTGGCAAAGCTCCTGTAAATGATCCAATAGATCAAAAAAATATCCATGAAGTGATCCACGATCCATGGAGCATACAGTGACAAATATGAAGAGCAAGTATGACACCAATTTCCCTTTATTCAAACGTGTGAATATTTATTATTTACAAGTATTTAGAAGGGAAATCTTAACATAGTGTAAATTTTAAACATTGGAAATGAACATATCTCCTACTTTTTCATCGGAAAACTGTCCCAAAATTTTGTCAAGTTTTCAATTCAAGTTAAAAAGAATTGATGAAGACCAAAAATTTCACCACAATTCCTAAATCCAATAATCCTAAATCCACGATTCCTAAATACAATGATCACAATGGAAATAATAGCAACGGATATTTTTTCAAAAAGCAAAAAAAATACAATTCATTGATTACTTATTTATTGGAATTTGTTTAAGATTTCATAAAATGTTTGGGTAATTTGCACCCAAAAGATTTTAGATTATTTATAATAACACAGTATATCGTATATTTACATTATATATTTATAGTTTATAGTAATTGTAATTATAATATGTTAAGACGTAATTTTTTAATTTTTAAAAAGTCCAGAATCGATTAGATGTTTGATGATGCTAAAACTTCACAGAATAACAAATAACAAACAAAAATGAGAATCTATAGATTAAATGAGAATCTATAGATTAATGGATCTAAAGGGTTATTGGATAACGCTGAAGAATTATTCAGTAACGTACTTACTTCTCACTTCCGGTCGTGATTGGTGTCACGTGATCCACATAGTTGGCGCCAAACATCGCGATCTTTCATGCACGTCTTTAGGTCGGTAGTTGATGACAGGTTGGCATCACGGAGCAGCGTGTTTAAGAAAGTTTTCACCGGTTTTCCAGGACCCAATGAGCCGTGGTTCGGCTGCCACGTTATTGTCCTGTGTGCTGGTGACGACTTGTCGCGGTAAACGTGTCCAGCGAAGCTCATCCGACGTTCTCTTACAACTTCTGTAACCGGTTTCAGCTTTCCGTACAGTATTTTATTGGTCACTTTTTCTTGCCATGTTATATCTTTGACTTTCCTCAGCATACGCGTGTATGTGCCATCTAGTGCCTTCTCTTCTGCTACTGTGAGTGACCAGGTTTGGCTACCATACAACAGTATGGTCTCGGTGGTGGCTCTAAACAACATCAGTTTGAGCTTCTCGTCGATCCCATTTTTCCAAAATTTCTCCATCTTGTTTAGGGATCTCCATGTTAGGGCCTTTCTTGTTGTAATGTCTCTCTCCTTATCACACCAAGAGTTCAGGTACTTAAAGTCCTGGTCACCTGACTGTGTGATAGCTTGTCCGATGTCCTCATTTTTTAAATTTCCCGCTTCGGTGTTGATATACATTGCCTTTGTTTTACTTGAGTTGAGCCTAAGCCCAACTCCTTTACACTCCCTCTCAACATTAGTTAACAATTGCTGTGCTTGTTTAACTATACTGCTCATGAGAACAATATCATCAGCAAAGTCAAGATCACATAGTGACTCTGCTGGAATTCTTCTGCTTCTCCTTGGCATGAGTGTCAGGCCGAGCTCCTCCTCTTTGCCACTGATTGCTTTTGAGAGAGCATAGTCCAAAACTGTTACAAATATAAAGGGAGCTAGTGTGTCCCCTTGCATAACCCCGGCGAAGATTTTAAACATCTCTGTATCGCCATCAGGGGAGACCACTTTTGCTTGCAGTATTTGATAACAAAGCTTGATGGCCTCTAACATTCTTGGTGGAATGCCATAGGCGTGAAGAATTTTGTACATTGTTTCGTGATTTATGCTGTCAAAGGCCTTCTTGAAATCAATGAAGACCAATACTGCCGATAGATTGTTGTTTGTTAATTTAAAAATACATGATATCATTTCCAGTCCATTTTTTGACATTAAATAAGGGATAAATATATTTGCCCCCAGGGATAAATTTAAACAAAATATTTGTGCGCAAAACATGCCCAGGAATGATGTATAAAAATTATATTTTATAAGAATATTCTAAATTATGTTTAGAATAACATTTTGAATGTAAAAAAGATGGAAACATACGAAATAATTAACAAAGAGTAAGGAGAGAAAACAATAATAAATTTTCTTTTGTATCAGTTCCAGAATTTGTCATGGCAAGGAATTAAGAAAATCAACTCGACATTGTTTTGAAATTATTTGAAATAATTTGAAATGAGATGAGATTAAAAGGAGATGAGATTAAATTTTACGCTTTCATTTATCGTTTTTTCCAACGATTTGATGGTATCCCGTGCGTTATATCCTAAATTGTAATTTAATTTATTAATCATTATTTCAAACGCACACGCATGTCATAGTTGGCCTTGAGTCTCATAATTTTCGTTGCTCCACGGCAGCATAAATCTCACTGAAGATGGTGCCGAGTGGCGCAAATTATTGGACTCAAAGTTAACTACAACATGAGGATACAAACTAGATTAACGACTCTGCTCTATGAATGTTTGTATTAATTATTAATTATTAATTATCGATTATTTTATTTGTATTCTCAACATTACTTGATATACGAAACGCAGATCAAGATTTAACATGCATGTGCGTTAAAAATAAGGGCCATTAAATTAATCAAAATTTACTATTTTGATCACATTTGTTTAGGGAATCACGAGTTCGGTATTTGAAGTTGTTGGCTTGTGTTTGTTTACATTGGTTATTGCAACGAAAGAATGCAATGGAACCAAGGTAGCGATCTTAATGAATGGCATATACTTGATTCCGATCGGTTGGCAAATTGCAAAGCAATTAACAAGGAAATGCTGCACTCCCATTGACAGAAATGATACAGACGATGATGACTATTATCGTGTTGGTATGGCGCAAGATAATGGAAATGGTATCAAAGCTTCGTACATGAATATGTTTCTACTGTTCTTATCTTTATTGTGTGCAGTGAGTGGAGGTGCTTATGCTGTTCTCATGGTATGTCTTTCAATTATTTTGGTTTGAAATTTATATTAATTCGTGGCATATATATAAATAAAAAGAAAACAAAAAGAAAAATTTTGATGAAAACCTTTATAACAAGTAACTTCAGTTATTGTCCTCTTACATGGATCCACTGCAGTCGTAAATCCAATAATCTAATAAACAATATCCACAAAAGAACGTTGCATATAATGATCACGAATCAAGTACTAGACGTTAGTGTTAATTAGCTAGCACGTAAAATTACTTTTTCAGACTAGAAATGACATTTTGGGAACAAAATTATATATTAAATTTTTTGACAACAAATTTAGAAACAAATGTTTACATTATGTAAAGAACTTATTTTTACTGATTATTAAAATATGTAATAACAACAAAGCAATCATGGCAATTTGGAGGTTAGGGAAACTGATTTAATTCTTGCTTTTTTGCTTTAAATTTTGCAATTTTCTTTAGAAAAAGAGATTCTTTAGCTTTTCACAATTTTAATGCCTTTGTTGCATAATCATTTCGTTTGTTTGTCTGTATTTATTTGTTATTTATTTTCAGCCACAATCAGAAGATATAAAGCTGAAGTTGGCGAAAGCTTTCTTTATGATACTCTTGTCCTTTGCATGGTGTCCAAGAATTCGCAAGTCACAGATATACGCAAAGAGATCTGACGAACAGTATGAGGATGATGACATTTTTGACCATGACAACAGAATTCTTGTTGATTGGCAAAAAATTCGCGTTAAAACAGCGCGACAACGCATGACCGCTATCTCATCGTTCGTAAAACTTCTCCTTACGCCCGCGGTTGCGGCGATTTTTGCTTCAAAATTGTGTTTTGATTTGAATATTAACCCCAACAAGATTGCATCTGGTTTTAAAGAAATTGGTCAACATAAATTGGCTTCTTTGATCGTCATACAAACAGGTTGTAGTTTTTTTGCACAAGTCATTGGATGGCTTGCATGCACGATGGGGTTGCAAAAGATTTGTTTTGCTTTGCCTTTGATTCTATCTTCACCTTTAAGTATCGTCTTGATTGCTACGAATGGCTGTAAACTACTTGGAATTTGTTTATGCAATTCGAGTCTACCAGGCACAGAATTGAAAGATACAGTTATCCTCGCTGTGTTACTTTGGTTTGCGCAGATATTATCAACTGGAATTTACATTTGGCAGCCGCAGCAGTTACTTATAGCTAAAGAAGAAACGTTGTTTTGGTTACCAAGTTATGAGGGTTAGCAATTTTATTGTTTTGTAACCTACAAAGATTTACATTTAAAATGTAAAAGTTATTTTCATTTTGATTTTATTCTGGTTTTTTTTAGTTTTTATAAAAAACACGTTATTATTCTTGGGTTTTTCGTTCCAAAAATGTGTTTCTTGTTTAAAAAATGTGGGCAGTTTCTTGTCACATTTTGTCCTTTTTACAAGCATGCTTGAGTAACCTAGTTGACAATTCACCTGCCCGAGACAACTTAAGCTGTTTTCTGTATGGTATAGACAATGTAAAGTCTCACCATCCTTCCATGCAGTTCGCATAAGTTGACTCGTCTGCCGGGAAGATTTTGCTTGTAAACGCGAGCCGACTTTGACCCTAGTGTTAGAGTAACCCTGGTGCTAGTGACTTGATGTGACATAACGGTTTTTCTCAACATTGACAGGAGTTCTCATAGAGCAGCATCTGATTATGAACAGGAAAAGCGAAGTGACAGATGATTACTATGTGAATTATGCAACCCTGGTTAAGGAGAGTACCATTTATATTTGTACAACAATGTACCACGAAGCAGATTTTGAAATGGAGCAGCTTTTGCATTCGATAGCTGGAGTGGATGCCGCGCGACAGTCATCGAAACGAAGCTTTGAATGTCATTTTTGGTTTGATGATGGTGCTCGCGGTGAGGTATGCAGTTTTATCTATTTTAGGCCCTATTATGTTTACAATTCATTTTCGCATGAAAGAAATCAATATTGCTCTGTTTTTGGTTTTGCGTTCACATTTGCAACGTTGTATGATGACGGAACCCTTTTAATACACTCGTGCAAAGAGGATCACGTCAAAACGCATCATTTCAAACTTTCCTTGCTCAAAAATACCGGCTTTGGGACAAACTCGAAAAGTGAATATTTTTTCAAAATGTACTCTCTAAATCATGGTAGATATATGATGCTAAAGATCCCCGAAAAAGCACTTTTTGAGGGATAAATGTGACGTAGAATAATTCAAAAATTTTTGGAAAATGGTTGTTCTACTCTTCTCAGTGTGAAATGCTCGCAGTGGCAACTAGTTCCCTGTGGCAACATTATGTGAATTGTCAAAGGCTTGTTCACAGCTCAATTGTTGTACTTACCATGTTTCATCGAATTTACTTCCGGGGGCCCCCTTCAGTAACTTTCGAGTAATCATTATTGATTTTATGTTTTGTTACTTTCAAAATACAAACACTTTACGTCACAAATTCTTTAGTTTCACGCATTCGGACACTGAGATCTCAACTCCAAAGCAGAATATCTCGGGAACTAAAAGAGATATTGAGAAACGGGAAAAACTTTCACACGTTTTAGTCAAAGGCCTTTTAAATAAGTCATATGCACTTTAAATGGAGTGTTGAAAAATAAACAATCATTTCAGAACATTGACTCATAGCTGGGCCAAATACAGAATTTGTTTATGCTGCACCTATTGGCATAAGAGGAAAATTTTGATGATTTATATTTTAACATTGCACCAGTTTAAAACTCGCTTCTTTTTATGATTCAGGTAATAAAATGGTACGCCTTACAGTTGATTTCTCTCCTACCTAAGACGCTTGGAATCGAGGCTTCTAAAGTTGGAAATAAACTTGAGACGCCATATGGCCTCCAGTTGAAATGGAGGTTGCCAGGTGGAATGCCCTTTGTACTTCATTTGAAAGATAATCTCAAGGTTTGTTCATGTTTTTATCACTGTGTTCTTTTCCTTACAAACGACACTTAATGAGCAAAAGTACTGCACATGTTCACAAAAAGTGGCAACAAACGCAATGAACAAAATGTGCATAGCAACAGAGAAAGGGCTTCATCATTCTAAGTGTTGGCATCAAAATGCTCGTAATTTCATTGGAGCTTCGTTGAAATAAAAAGTAAAATGTTATTCTAATTTATTCATGGAGAAAATTGTGTCAACTTTCAGAGAACACCAGTTTCAATTCGCAGCAAAAAAATAAACGGTTAGGGACTATATGACACATTGCTAAACAACTTGAAACTGTCGTGTTTTCAGGAGGCAAATGCGGACAGAAAATTGCTATCTTTTAGGATACTTCAAGGTAAGTTTGTCTTTCGAATCAAGTTGCTTTATATGTTCTATCTCCTGCAAAATTAAACTTATACAGGATTTGATTGTTAATTAGAATTAAATAGGGGAGTGGAAGGGTTAAGATGGGATGCTGGGAGGGGAAGCACGTGGAATAAAAACATCGCTGTTTTGATATGGTATTACATTCGTCATGATGCCAAGAATATAATGTATCAAATTAGTGTAACTTGCATTCTGGGGCTTATATAGTTTAGTTCATTGGGAACACAAATAAAAGTTGACACCCGAAGACGAGTAATGCTCGAAACGTTGTGTGTATTTAGATACAAACAATCACAGTACAGAGTATTAAATTTTATTCGTATTCTCAACATATCACTCGACGTACAAAACACAGAACAAGATTAAAGTATAGTTCATTGTTTGCATATTCAAGAAATTCATCCCTAACATTTTAAAACCACCTATCGGAAATTTGAGTACCGTATTTTCTCCAATAAACGCTAATAGAGAGGTGAATTTATTAATAAAATAAAATTTTTTGGAACTGAAACACCAGGAGAAAAAAGTGTATAGAATATTTCCGGTGTACAATTTTTGAAATAAATACATTTAAGCATATCGATCTCGTATGATATCTTTACCATTTATAAACGTGTTTAAGCTTTTTTCTGAGGTTCATTCTTTTAGGAAATACATCTCGGACAATATTCCAATAAACGCCCCCTCACAGGTGATTTTAGAGGGAGCGTTTATTGGAACAGGGGCGTTTAAAAGAGAAGGGGCGTTAATTGTTGAAAATACGGTATATATATATATATATATATATATATATAAATATAAAATCAGTATATTGATTTGTCCGTGATAAAAGTGCTCAATACATATAAGTAGAGCGTAGTATACATAGAATA
>JAYJMH010050770.1:0-13629 GCA_036873815.1 Phacellophora camtschatica | reverse complement strand
CATCGCGAAACTTTTCAAATTGATAGAAAATTTATTATTCTGCTCGAATTAGGTATCAGTTATGTCGGGAAAAATTGGACGCGTTGGTAGGAAGAAATTATTCACTTGGTTGAAATTTTGTTCGTTGCAACTTCCGCCATATTGGTTTTATTTATTGTTTGTAGCCTTTAAACAATAAACGACAGAGCAAACCTCACTGACACTGGTAGTAATGGTAGGGAGCAATTTCATTATTTATCATTTCGTGGCATTTTTCAAATTTTAAAGCGACTCATTAACCTCGGTTTCAAAACTTGTTCAATGAGCTTACGCGCGCATAAAAAAAAGATTTTTTCCTCTATGCTAACAAAACCATCATTTCGATAATGATGACTAATAGTGACTCAAAGTAGCGTTGGTCTCACCGATGTACCTAATACAAGCTGTGATTATCAGGAGCGGATCCAGATCGTTTTCAGCGGTTTGAAAAAACCGGTCAGAAAAACCAAAGTAAAGGGGGCGGTCGCTAAAAAAAAATTTCCCGGGCCGCCTACTTTTCAATATAAAACCGGTCGCCATATTCTGCTGGATCCGACAAGGGCCGGACAAGGTTGGTAAATCTTCTGAAACTCAAAACTACGCAAAAGAGACAATTCTCCAAGGTAAACAAAAACCAGTTTCTATGCAATCCCTAATTACGAAGAGGCAAATATGCCCATAAAGTTGACCACCAAAGGAATAAAATGTTCACGTTACGTCTGCAGCGTGTTCCCTTCACCAACAAAACAATGCCAACTCAAATTCAATACAACACATTGCTTTCTATAGAGATTAAAATGTGAAAATATAATCATACGGAAGCACTCCATAAGTATGTACATCGATTTCCCAGCTTAAGCACAGCTAATGGTCAGAAAAAATCAGTTTGTAGAAGAAACGCCTGCCATTTATTGAAGTTTAAGCGCTTGCAAGCAATATCAAAAAACTAGTATGGCCAGAAGAAAAACAAACTCGAGCGATGAAAAGTTTGGACCAAGTAATGATTATGTGGAACCAGCACGCAAATGGCACAGCTCTACCACAGAAACTCCAAAAAGGAAATTGTTGTTGCAACAATTGTTGCATGCAAAGGACAGAAAGATAGCATGTCAACGTGAAATGCTTAAAAAGTTACAAATAGACTTGAACTTCTTTAACAATGAAATTTTGCGTTTGAAACGAGAGATTGACATACTGCTGGAGAGAATCACACAGCGGATCGCAACAATGTACAATCAAGAAAAAAAGACGAAACAAATCACCGAGCAACTGCGCGAAATGCGAAACCAAAACAACAAACTCGTGGATGAAATGAAGAATTTTGCACGAAACAAGAAGTCTTTACAAAAACAGTACGATATGATTGTGTGCGAAGCTGATTTGAAAGATTTCACCATAAAAAAATTACAGCTAAAATTAGCAACAGTTGAAGCAGAAGCAAACAATACAGACAATGTCAAACTGCCAATTCCGTTTCGAAACCGTTCTGCCAGCATAGCAAATTGTTCAACAAAGGCACTAATTTCAGAAAGTAGATTGTCGAAATTAATTCCTGGTGACCTATTTAGTGAGGAAGAACAAAAAAGAAGAATGCCGTTGGAATCTGAAAAGGACACAGTAACGAGATTTTTGCACCTTCCAGAAATAAATTTTGCAGCTGCAAAAGAACGCCTTTCTATTCCATAATTTTGATAACCAAGAACTGTTGTTGATGTTGCAATTAATTTAAAATATTTATCTGCATTTGTATAATAAATAAAAAAAGTAATTGAGCGGTACATGTAAGTTGCTATTTCTATTGCTCCACTTTCCAAAAAAAAAAACATCTACCCAACTTTTCATAGGGGATGGTGGGGAGAAAATGTAAATTCACAAGACAGGACAAGAACGAGACAGACTATTTCATTGGGAAACTTGTACTGGGAAGTAACTTTTCATGTCGCTAAACGGGCTGGCTCGGTAAGCGAGATCTCGCTATCTTAAGGAATCAATAGGAAAACAGGTTTTGCCTTTTTTTTTCCAACAAATAAATGTCTCGCCAAGCGGGCTGGCTGGAAAACCCCATCTAAACACACGAGTAAGTCAGCTCACTTATCGAGCCGGCTAATATAAACGGGCTCTAAAAAAGTGAATAAACATAACAGTACAGACTTTGAGTAAGATTTTGGGCTTTAGTAGTAGGGTTTTGGGCACAATTTGTCTTGTATAGTAAAAGTTTCCTAATTTTCCATAAAAATGAGTCGGTATAATTCATTGAGAACCCCTGAATATGGCTTTTTCAGCCCAGAAAATTACAACAACAAAAATCTCGCAATTAAAAATTCGAAAAATGCATTATTATTGGCCTGAAGTGAACGAAAGGAAGCAATTTCATATGATTTAGAAACATGAAACAATTTTTTAACTGCGGATTGACCTCTTATCCTTTCTAGAGACTGACTGAAATAATGTTTTTACAACTTAGAATTGCATAAGCAACTTTTTATGTTATTCTAATCTCTTCTATTACTCGCTAATTGTTCCAATAATGTGAGTGGTTGACGTGAATGTTCCCTATTGTATGCAACAATTCTCACCGGTGTATCGGGAGTCTCATAAAATGTCCTAAAAAGTGAGTCTTTCTAAGGAGTTCTAAAGCTTTTTAAATATATCTGGAAGAGGCTGGTTAAATCATCATACAAAGCTTTTGCAAGTAGGCTCGTCGTTGCTCCATTGATCATCAAACCCGTCGAATCAAATTAAGCGTAAAGATGCAGTTACCTGCCATTCTAAAATAATAGAAATCGTAATAAGGGAGCGGTCATCAAGTATTGGGGGAGAGGGAGGCTTTTCAAAATGTAGCACAAAAATGTTTGCACCCCAGTAAATAGCCTTGAAAAAATTTCGTGCCCCAGCAAACAGAGGAAATACATTTTCGTACCCCAGTCCCTGATACAGCAAATGACAAGTTATCTACCTTCTGTATTGCTGGGTATACACCAGCACCAGAAAATGTTTCTTGACGAGTTTTACTATGCTGGTGTAGACAATGAAACTTAACACTTTTCCATGAGAAGTGTCCTGGTTCAAAAACTAGCATGCACGTTGGTTAAGAAGGAATTTAATTATATATTTTAACATTTAAAGAAAACGTTTGGCGCCCTAGCAAATTCTAAACAGTATTTTGAATGTCCCAGCTAAAGAACGTTCTAAAATTTCATACCCCAGCTGTTTACCCTCCGCCCCGGTCTCCCCAGTACTTAATGACCGCTCCCTAAAACAAAAATATTCTCACCATCTCGAATTGCTTGTCGACGAAGTATCCAGTTCATACATCATCCTATCTGTCGTGCTGTGACTTCAAATGTATCCAAGCATAAAACAATTGTCAGTGAAGAGCTGGAAGAAATAAATACGATAACATTACACACAGAGAGGTTGCATGCGAGATACGCCAAAGAGACAGTGTGGGTAAGAACAGCATAGCCTCCAAACTGTGAGGCATCGCCACAACGGAGGGTGACACAAAACAAGCACAAGGAAAAATATTAATAAAATTACGAGACTTGCATCACACGAGAAAAAATCTGTTAAAATTACCTGTTTCCTTTAGTCTTATTCACGAAATCGAGACAAACCTCGTAATCGAAATCAATGAACCTCGATATGGATCCTTAACAAAGTTTCAATGTTTAGAGGTGTCAGCAAAAATGTTAACTGCACCAGAACACTGCATACAAGATCGAATAATTGCATTTTACGTGCCCAAATTGGATGTTGCAACATTTTTTTTAATAGCCAATGCACAAATGAGACAACCGAATGTCTGTTTTGAGAGTCGTTACCATAAAGAACCAATTAAGAACAGACGACCTACTGTGGCAGAAAAGCTTAAATACCTGAAAGAAACAACACATTAAGAAACTTTTATTTGTTCACCTTGGGTGTGAAGAGGAATTTTGTAGTGTGTGTTGTTGAAAAGAGGAATGGCTTAAGTTGTATGGAATTTAACGAGGCAAGCTACCTTTAAATTTTATAACATGTAGCAAGGATTAAGGAAAGCTATTAAGCCTGAGAGAAAACGCCGCAGAGCAAGACTTGAAGTTACGAACCAGAAAGCATCTAAACGAAACTTCAAAATTTAAGTTATCATCAAAACAGAGCGGAATGGGAGACTACAACAGACAAAATATTCTACCAGCAGAAAACGACATGGACAAAAAGACAAGTTCAAGACTTGCCGAAAGAAAAGGCCAGCGTATCAAAACAAGAAATACGACGAAAATGGCAGACCTGGAAATGATAGCAATGAACAGAGATAAGCTTATTTTAGAGCAAGACGAAGAGATAAAGCTCATGAAAAGCAAAGTGGCACAAGCAACAAGCGAAATGCTTTACCTGTCCGATGAAATGTCAAAGATAACAAGCAAATTAGCAGGCAAGGACTCGGAATTCGAGAAGCTGGATGCTGAATATAAAATGCTCGTGCAGTTGCTAAAAGAAACAAATATTGCCAGCCACAATTTGAACACGAGATCAAGGCACGCAGAGCAGCAGTGTAGAGTGGAAGAAGGGAGGACAAAAGAACGATCGTATGATCTATCAGCCAAAACCAAAAAACTGTTGAGTATTGAAAAAAAGCTACACAAACCAGTCGCAGTAGGCACACCTCAGCGAAAACTAAACACACCTCAGCGAAGACCGGGCACGAATTCCCGGCGCAGAGGGCTCGCTACAAAACAAGTGGCAATTGTCAGAAATGAAATGGCAGGCCTGGAAGTAATTAGATTGAAGAAATTGCAACAACAACACGCCGGAAAAGAATCAAGACCATGAACACCTGAAAAAATGAGTATTGTCAATTAATATCAATGATGGACAATTAATAATCAAGTTCAGTTAACAAAAATGCACAGCAAGGCGTCCCTAAATTTGTCCCACAAATGTCCCTAATTGGCCCACAAATGTCCCTAAATTTGCAAGGCTGCTATTGCTGTGGAGAAACATTCCTTTTAATAGACCTCGTTCACTGGGCTATTTCGTTACCTTCGGTTCGGTTCTTCGAATTATGGGCAGCGGCTGATACGAATGTCACCTTTGCTACCCCTGGCATTTACATGCAAATTTATGAGAACTCGTCAATTTATGCCGCATCGAAAGAATGCATTTCTCGAATTCTACTTTCGCTGTCAGATTTTCATATTCGAATTTTGCAATCTCTGGAGATTCAGTCAAATGTTGATTTCCATGCTAATTGTTTCTCGTCAGACAATTAAAAAGCATATTTTATGAAATAGCCCTGGGTACGAGGTTGATGACAACTTCAATAACAAGCCAACGTGAGTGGCCTTCTGAAACAAATACTGTATAGTATTTTCAACAGATTGTAGCGGCAGAAATCCTCTATTTTAGGTTTAATTGAGTGTATAATGCACATGTCATTCACTTACCGGGGAGGGGTCCCCGGGGATAGTCGAGGAATTTCGATCTGTTTGTTGCAAACGTTGCCCCCAGTCCCTGGGGATATTAACATGTTTTTAATTTTTAATTGCATGGGACTAGATTTTGTATAGTCTCATATATGCTTCGTTCCTAGAAAGAGATTTGTAGAGATTTGCATGACCATACACAAGGCCTTGTTCAAGTTATCGAGGTTCTAGTTGTCTAACATTAACATCTCTTTTACGGAGGGAAATAATAAGATTTTTGGGGGAATTATGCTGCACACTGGCCCGGGTGTAGTGGGTTGCTATCTTTCGCCCATTAAAGTCCCGAGTATCCCCCGGGTACCCCCTTCCGGGAAGGAAGATGACACGTGCATAATAACTCAGTGTTTGTTGGTTAGATTTTGGCAAACGAGTAATGATGACCGAAAAAAGTTCCGATGCTTTTAAAATCATCAAAATTTTGATTTTATTACGAACTTCAAACATTCGTTTTTCTGCTTACGCGAAAAGGACCAAGTTAATTTTAGAAGCTGCCGCTATTTTGGTAACTTTGACGAATGATGACGTAATTTCGACTTTAAAAACCTACCTTTGCTTTTCAATTTTTAGAAAAATCGAAGTAAGCTTATCTTCATTGTATGTTGTTTGACTTTTGATTTCGATTTCACTTAACTCATTATATTATGTAATTGTAATCTCATTGTGTAGCTTTTCATTAAGCTCTGCTTTCCCTGGGTCGCATAGAAATACTGCTTTTGTAACATGTATTTTAGAAGGTATTTTTATGAAAAAAGTTGAATTGAATTAAAATTTTGAGCTATACGTTTCAAAACATTTAGTAACTTACATTTTTTAAATATCTTTTTAATGGTATTTTTGCATCACATTTCTAACATTTCTAACAATATAATGGCAAACTTGGTTTAGCTATTTATAATAGGACAATCCAATAATAACATGGTTTAGTTATTTATCATAGGACAACCAATGCCATACACCAAAACCAGGCCATTTTCAAACCGGCAAAATTACGTTATTTTTAACGAGCTGGTGACATATTTGACATTGCTACAATTGATTTAGCTCTTTTTGCACATAGCGATGTAAAAATTAGCTTGACTGGTAACGCACCATTTAGCTCAGACATTGATAAGTTTTTATTGATTTTGAGAAAAGTTTAGGTTACAAAGTAAATTGTGTGCAAAAAGATGCAGGCCTGCACGTTTGAGGCGTGCGATCGCACGCGCACGCCTAAAGTTTTCAAGGCGTGCTTTTGATTGCACATGCAAAGTTCTATTCAGAGCACTAATTCCTTGTTAAAATTCCGACTTTTTATGAAAACTAATTTTTGAAAAACTGAAGGCCATATCGGCAATCCTTGTAAAAATGTAACAGATAGAAGAAAATGAACGACAGCGTACAGACAAAGAACAAGAAGACAAAAAAAACTGGACGAAGAATTAACAATTGAAGAAGAACGAGACAGCAACCTTGACCCTGACAGCATGTTTGATGATTGCTAAAAGTGTGATATGATAGTGTAATATCGATTTTAAACCTCAAGGTTAATTTGTTTGAATCAGAGAATCCAGTATTAAACTTAAATGCAACAAAGCTGTCCCCCACGTAGTTCACACTACTCCGTTTTCGCCTGAAAACGCATCTATTTTGCTCCGTTTTCGGCATTGCCTTCACATTATTCCGCTATAAAAATTTTAAAAACGCCGATGAAAATGAAGCCAAATTAAAACGAGTTGTTTTTAATACACGGATCATTTCCAGGTGAACACCAAAAACGAAGAAGCTTGAAAACGCTTTCCTTTTCAGAAAGAGAACGATAGAAATGTTTTCATGAAGAAAATGCGAATTTCACAGCGTTTCCAATCGTTTTCACTTAAAAATGGGGCAGTGTGAACGGGGATATAAACAAGCTTTGTTTTCAGCAGCAAAAACGGATCAAAATGAAAACAGAATGGAGTGCATGAGGCCTGAAATAACACTCATTTTCGGCCTAAAATTGTTATTGCACGCCATCGCACGCCTAAAATGGCCAAGGCGTGTGAATTGCCACACACCCACTAAAATTCATATGTACAGGCCTGAAGACGCATTGTTGTGTCTATTGTTGTGTCAAAAACTTTTGATCTGAATTGAAAGTTTAACATTTTTTTTACTAACCCAGTAAAACATAAAAAGATCAATGTATGGTTACAATATAAAAATAAAAAGCTGCAAAAACACAAATAAAGTTATACAAAAAATAATTAGAAACTGATGCAGGTACACTACTTAGTTATATACAAGATAACCTTTTAAAAGAGTAGCTCATTTCTTTACCGAGTGTCTCAAAAAACCCTTACACAGGTTTTGCAAATATTTTGCAAAAACGTGAATGTGGAACTTTTCGCAAACACATCTATTAAACAGCCTAATAGCATGCAAGTGATTTGTGACCTTGATTATCAAAAATGCAAATGTAACAGCTGTGATATCGTCATCCATATTTTAACGTTTTTTTCAGTGAGAGTAACATGTTTTGCTATTGAAGTATTTCAGGCTCCTAAATAAAAAAGTGTCATCAATTTCAAGTTGGTCAGTTTTCTTCCTTTCAAATCTGGTAAACGAAGGACTAGAGAACAAGGAAAGTTAAACACAGTAACATCTTTTTAGAATTTCTCTAAAAACAAACGACGCAAACTTTCAATTCTTAATTTTTAGAGAAAAGATGTTCTTTGATTCTTTAACGTCTTATTAAATGAACAGGAACAATTCTTAAAATTGTAGTACTATAGAAAAGCAAGAATTTTAGAATTTTTGCTTTGTTTACCTTTAGAGAAATTTTTTCCCTTGTTCAATTGTAGATTTGAAAGGAACAAAATTGACCAACTTGAAACTCATGACACTTTTATTGTAAGGCCTAAAATGCCTCAATTGCAAAACTTGTTGTTTTCGCTGCAAAGGACTTTTGGACATAAATGGATATATCATCATCGCTACATATGCGTTTTTAATAATCAAGGTCACAAATTACTTGTATGCTATCAGGCTGTTTAATAGATGTGTTTATGAAAAGTATTCGCGTTTTTCTGGGACACCCAGTAAATAAACTAATAAAAAGAGAGCCTGTGAATTAGGAGCACAACTAGAGGAGGTCCAGACCCCTGACATTTTTCCAAAACATTTGCCCTAATTTTTTGGAGATTATCCAGCAACTAACTGACATAGGCATCTAAACCAACTATGGAGGAGACAGCTCAAAATCTTAGTTGCAATGCACACTAGCAGTTGGTATCAGGAATATTTTTACCAAAAAAGGGTAATGCTGATCATTTAATTTGTTGTCATTTTAGGCCTCTCAATCAATCTGAAGCACCTGAGCACTTGCCTGGAGCCTAACTTTGGCTCCTTAACTAACAAGCATATAAACTTCATATGGAATTGTTTGAATCTTAATTTGAACTCACACACATATGCCTGGATGGAATATACATTGAAAATTTTAGGATGATACCTCAAGTAGTTCAAAAGTTTGAGTTAAGTATCAACTTTTAGGGCTTGCTAAAAATTCGAGACCAGCAAAAGAGTAAAAGTTATCATTTTCAATAACTTTCTTAGTGTTTGATGGGATATTTGTCTGAAATTCCAATGGTGAAATTGTTTTGTGGTTCTGGTGGTAGGCTCCGCCAATTTTCAGAGGAATCAGAGATGGTAAAGTTTAGACTCTTTGAAAAATTGGTTGAGTAGAGGTGAAACAACCCTCGATCAAAGGAGGTCAGTCAAGCCTCTTGAAGCTTGTGCAAGGAGCTCAGTTTCTTGTATTTTTATTGTATTTTCAGTTTGTATTTTATCAGTTTACTGTAATTTTATCAGTATATACCGATATATTTAAAAAACTACAATGAATAATTTATTATATTCTTCTATTTTCTTTATTCTATAATCACAGTCTTTTAGAAATATTACACTCTTTATTAGTCTTGAGAAATGTAAGTGATCAGCAAAGCATCCACAATAAAATGAATAATAATTAATATGATTGTATTATCTTCTCTCTTGATTTGAATAATTCCTCCTGTATCCTCGACTAGATTATATTTTGCATTTAAATGATAAAGATTTCAAAAATTAAATACACTTTCTTACCTTCTGGCATTTATTGCAGCTTTTTCATCATCTTTTCGTTTTTCAAACTTATGCCGCCATAACTATTTAAAAACGTTCACAGGGTAACAAAGAGATCTTTGTTGACCGCGCCAGTTCTGTGGACTGGGAACGAGAAATACAGAATCTTCCAAAAATTTCAAAACGTTCAAATTTCCAATAAATATTTTCAGACGACTATAGTTTGGTATAACAACCCCAGGGGGGACTTGCCTAAATTTCATGACATATACTGTATGTGCGCAGTATTTTTTTAGGGTAAAAATTTTATGATTTTGTATTTTTTTAGGGTGTTGCTACAATGTTAATTTTTTTATTGGGGTGGCCCGAATTTCACAATATTGTTTGATTGTATTTGCTACAAAGAAAGAAAAAGCGTTAATATTATTTTTGGGTTTTTAACATGGGCAAGTATGTTTGAAATACTCAACGAAATATTTTTTTAGTTAGCTTTGAAAAGAGCAACTCCCCCTCCCCTTGGCAAAACAACAGATCGAGAGAGAAAATGTCAGTTGCATAGATATTCGAAGAAAAACGACACTGTGTCACCCGAAATTCTTGTAAGTTAATGTAGCTTAGTTACTTAAAGTTATAAGTCTCAGTTTAAATCTATTTTTGAGTTTAATAAGAAATCTATCCCATTCCTTAAGTCCAAGTCTTTAGAAATTAAAGTACCACCCCCTGAATTCATTTGGCTTTATCTCTACTCGAATGTTTGGGAAATAATTGGTCCTGAAAAGTCGTCGAATTTCTTCGACTCTTTAAAATTAACAATTTCATTGCTTAAATACTTCAAAGCTAGACATGCTTAGTCTCTGAACATGTTTGATATTTCGGTAAAAAATAATCTAAAATATTATAGAAAATAGAATTTATAAATACGAAATTCCACGATTCGAGAATTTCGCAGAATGCATGGTATCACAAGATTAGCCAGCAAGAGCCTCTGATAAGCAACGATGCTAACGCTAGCATTTTGTGCCGAAATTCTATAAATTATAAAAAAATTATATTCAAGATGTAAACTTGCTCCAAATTTATTTCTTTTTTGAATCATGAAGGAAAGGAAGAAAGGAATAATTCATTTTTTTAAGAAACTGCTTCTCCTTCTCTCTCCTCTCCGCCTCCTTTCATTCCTCTTCTTCTCCATCTTTCATTCCAAACCTTAATAACTACATAATTTATACCCTTTCTTCCCCTTATTTAAAAAAAAACTTGCAGCAAGATTTAACTGAAGCCTTACACAAGTTTCTTTTATTTAAAAAAGCGGATGTAATCCAACCAACAGCAAATAGAGTTTACAGAAAAACATGTTTGTATCAACCGATATCTTTAAATACAAATTTATTTCTTCGAGTTTAATGCATATACATAAAATTTACCCAGTACAGAACAATTTAAAACCAATTTCTTATTGCATATAACCAAAAAAAAGTAAACGTTTTTAATCAAGTTGAAAAGAAACACTATGACAAACAAATGAATCTTGCATGACGTCTCAACTGGTAGATTTGCTTTTGAAAAGCGCCTGAACAGCCAGTTGGCCAATAGCTGCGTAGTAAAAATGCACTTTTTTCATGTAACCAATGTAGTCTGATTTAACTGGATAATCCTTCGTACCATACCCAAGTTTCATGACAAAGTTTGCAGGATCTTGCACTGCTTGAAACGATGCACTGAACTGTAGTATTTCATCGATGTACAAAGCAGCACTGAAAAAAAATTATCTATTTAAGCATAGGATTGCAAGGCCAGGCCCAAAAGTCTACCTTCGAAGAAAGGGAAAAAACGGAGGAAAGGGAATTGAGAAGCTAAATAAATTCTCAGTTATCAGTTCGGATTATAAGATATTAAAAGAAATATACTTTTGGAACGTCTACGTCGAAATAATGTTGAAAACGACAGCAAACAATAATATACTGATGAAGAACCATAATATAATTTTTCATGAGAACAGCTAGATTCCCTCTCATTTCTAGACTGATTCTACAAATTTGCTATCCCCGCCTGTTTTAGGTGAAGTGCTCAACGCCTGCATAATGTTTTTTCTTAACGTAAGTAATTTCTAAAAACCAAAAAAAAATATCAGCCTGGTGTTTCCTATGAAGGTTTTCTTAAAATATTTTAAATAATTTTAATTTCAATTTCATCAACAACCATTGCCGAAAGTCGATCTGTTTGTATTATCAAATAATAATGCACTCCTAAAAGGTGCACCATAATATTTAGAAGTGTGTTTTTGCCCACTAAAGGCTGGTTTTTGGGAAAATTTCCTTAAAATTGGTTTGATTTTCTGAAAACCTGTATACGGATAATATAAAACAGGGCATTTTGGATGCTTCGTTTATCAAACATTTTTCCAAAGATTATCAAAGATTTTCAGAAGGCTAAAAACTGTACAAAAATTAAACTGCTAACCAAACATGCTGAACCTAATTAAAATATATGCATGCAATTCATCCAAATCTATAAAATCTAATTAATTTATAAGTATATATAATTTTACATAATTATATAATCTATATTATATAATAGTATATTATATAATCTATAATTTATTTAATCTAAGGCAGCAAACCCCTACATACAATGTTTACATTAAAGCAAACAGTATGCTTTCACACTTTAGACGGTACTTCTCCCCGAAGTTGGGAATCCAAACACACGTACACGATTGTCGGTAGAATTGAAGATGCTCACAAAAACGTTTTGAGCTCAAGCTCCTTAAATGGTTGCTTAGATGTGCAAAACTGGGGTTATGAATAGTATAACTGAAAATAGTACTGTGCGTAAACAGTCCACTGTTACCTACTATGAAATCAGAAGCGCTTGCTCCAATTGAAATTCATTAAAAATTGCTTACTTGTCTCTTTTAAGCTGCCTACTTCTATCTTATCCCAGAACACGGACTTTAGGAAAAGTAAAAGTTTGCATTTATTCCCACTTCTGTTTGAATTCGGTCACTTCTCTTTCCTCTTATTTCCCTGTGACCGAATTCAAACCACGGAATGTAGGACAAGTAGAATGAAAAAAACAGAAGTGGGAATAAATACAAACTTAACTTTTCCTAAAGCCCGTGTTCAGAAGTGGGGTTGCTTAATTTTTAGATGAACCTCAACATAGTTGCTTATAAATGAAAAAGTATAACTTACGTATTTGGTGCCATTGCCCCTTTGACAGTGAGAATGACATGATGCCATTTTCCGTCGTTCACTTGTTTTCGGCTGCGTTTGATTAGCTTTCCCAGCCTCACGTTCACGAATCCATCTTCTATGAATATAACTTTCATTTTGTAATCGAGACCACCGCTTCCTTTTGTCTTCGAAATAATGGTTCCGCCATTGACTGTATTCATTAAAAATGATATTGTAAAATCAGCCTTGCCCATATCCAATTCTTTCTTTTTAGCGATCGCCAAGTACTTGCCACCAGGAAAATACGCGCCCTCAAATAAAACTAGAACGAAAGAAAAACTCTCGTAGTAAAATTTTGACAAGATGAAATAACAACAAGTTCCCTCTTTAAAGGGATATTTCACAGGAACCAGTTTTGTTTACACTGAAAATTTCCAAAAAATGTTTTTTTAGATAAACAACGCAAAAACACTAAAATGCCTCTACAATCAACTTTCAGCCATATGAAAAGTTCTAGAGCTATGCTTATGATAAATGCATGGCCGAAGCCATCCAGTTTTTTCTTAAGCCTGGTTCCCATATCATCTTAAGAGTGCCGCGGACGGTCTGCGATGGTCTGCAATCGATCGCCAACACCTTCCCGGTGAAAGTGTTTCCATATCGTAAGGTATCGCAGACGATCTGCGATGAGCGCCGGGGACAATCCGTGATATATATATTTCCCACCATGCAACTTCTTTGCCAACAAAGGCGTCTGCGGCACTCTTAAGCTTAAAGCCTGGTTCCCATATAATCTTAAGGGTGCCGCAGACAGTCTGCGACGGTCTGCGATCGATCGCCGGCACTCTACAAATTTTAATGGAAACATAAATCTTAAGGTGTCTGCGACG
>JAYJMH010050759.1:0-13629 GCA_036873815.1 Phacellophora camtschatica | reverse complement strand
GAGTGAAAATTTGCACACGAACTAACTTCTTGGTGCTAAATCCAAATTCAGGGTCAAAAATTTCATATGAAGAAAAAGTTTAAAAATTCAAAATCGAGGCCGCTAATTGAAAAGGTGTAACTTAGACCTGGGTGATTTTCTGGGAACTGAGCGGGAGATCTCCACCAGATTGCAAATCACGTACTTCCCCAAGGTACCCACCATGGGTAGAGTTGAAGTAAATAAAAAGGGAGACGTCACAACACAAGCCATGTACCCCCCTCCCCCTTGGGGTTACCTTCAACCTGGCGGTCAGCTTTATTTACCGGTCACAACTCAAGTCATGTGCCCCTCCTCCGATAACCACTATGGGTAGGTTAGAGCAAACAAAAAGGAGCCTTCGGGTTGCCTTCGACTTGGCGGTCCACCAATTACTAACTAACTTACTTACTTACTTACTTACTCACTTTCAAAAATTTGACTTAACTTAGGCTGCAAGAAAGCTGGCCTTTTCGAATACAAAACCGATTGCAAGAGCTTTATCCAGTGCGGCGAGCACAACAAATATGGTGACCTAAGACATTGCCCAACAGGAACAGTTTTCAATCCTTACATTTCAGTATGTGACCATCCCTCATACTACCTTTGTAAATTGCACAGATATGGAGTGAAGAAAGCGTACAAAGGTAAGAAAGAATTAACACCCGGACTTAACACCCGGACATAACACCCGGACATAACACCCGGACTTAACACTCGGATTTCACTCCGGGATTTATTTCCAAAAAGACAATTTTTTTTAGCTCCCCATGTCTTAACAACACATAAATTTTTAAGTCAAGGTTGATTAAATTTTTATGTTGACTAATCAAAGTTAATATGTTGACTAAACGTCGCAACATTCGAAACGTCGCAACAAAGAGTTCTAATGTCGTAACATTCGAACAATTCATCAAAAATATACACCACTCTCATTGGCCTATATTGAATGCCAGAAAACACACCTGCAAGCAGTAATGTAGTGCCACCAAAATAACAAAGGGGGCTTCAATACAAAAATAACCTAAAACAATACCAAAAAGTAAAATTAAGTTGTTTTAAAGCATTAACAAGGAGCCCCCTTAGCCCCTTAGCTGTACAGCACTGCCTGCATGGATAACATTGGAAGAACCGGAACGAACTATTAAAATGCCTAGAGAGGCGACAGAGAAGCACCTGGCATTTAAACTATTAAAACGACAGAGAAGCACCTGGTTGAAATATGAAATATGCAGAAATATGCAGAAATATGCAGAAATATGCAGAAAGATGCAGAAAAACAATTCGCAAAGTTCAATATTATTTGCGAGAATGCCAAAGTGTTAGCTAAAGATAAAACTTATTAGAAATCATTTGAAAAAAACTGAAAGAATTTTTGTATATTTGTTAACACTACCTGGTGCCTTGTTAACACTTCACGTAGATAATATTATTATCTATCTCATTTAATATAATTATTATATTATAATTATCTTTAATTATCCTAATTATTTTAATTATTAATTATCCATGGTTATATTTTCCATTAGGAGTATGTCATTACCAGAAAAATGGAGCTTTCCTCCCACACCCCAAGAATTGTCATTACTACATTCGATGCTCACACGGAATTGGTTACGTCCGACCATGCCCCGATGATCTTGTTTGGGACATAAAAAATAAAACATGTACTCACTATAACCACAAATATCATTATCACTCTTGTTATCGTAAGTATTGAATTGAATTGAATTGATTTGAATTGATTTGATTTGATTTGATTTGATTTGATTTTGCAGGGGTAGCAAATATCTTAAATTAACGTAAATTTCTATCTACAGAAAATAAAACGTTTTATATTTTCGTCAATGTGTAGTATGGCCCTTCCCAGGGTGAAAGGCTTAAGGCCGCCATTTTGGAAATTTGCAAAAGGAATAGAACTTTCGAAAGCAGATCTGCTGGATTGTGTAAACAAATATTGATTTGTTTTCAGTGTTTCCGTGACCTTAAGGCTCCAAAGGTCAATGCATTTTGACACTACGACCCATGTACTATAATTTTTGACCTTCTTCGTTTGATAAACAATATTAATATGGCATATTTCACTAGTAGTGTATGATATTTTCAGCATAAATATCGTAATAATTCAGCGTAAATATCGTAACCATTCAGCGTAAATATCGTAACCATTCAGCGTAAATTTCGTAACGATTCAGCGTAAATATCGTAACCATTCAGCGTAAATATCGTAACCATTCAGCGTAAATATCGTAACCATTCAGCGTTACACAAACCATAGTTGAACAGGTATGTTTAATTTTATTTTAATATTTAATAATTTAGAATCAAGGCATTACGAAATTATCTTTTGTTCAAATTTATATTGGATTTCATTTCTTTTCAGATTATGGCAAGAAATACTATGCAAAACACTATGCAAAATACTATGCAAAATACTATGCAAAACATCATTAAATTATGCAAAATCATGCAGAATTATGCATGCTGGTGATTCGGGTGACACTAACTAATTATGCATGCTGATATTTCGTACAACACTTACTAATTTATTCTAATTTATTTAGTGAATTTATTGTAATTTATTATAATTCATTCCAATTCAAACATTTGCTTAGCAGGAGAAAGTTTAGATGCTGCCTTTTTCTTTGAATTGTCTGCACCATTTGAATACCGCATTGCCGTTTCTCTAGGTACAAGAGCGTTACCAGAGCGTCAAATTAAAACAAATTAAAAATAAATAAAATTTGGAATTAAAAGAGAATTTCTTAATTAAAAGAGAAAAAATGTTACTTCTTTAAAACTTTTTAATTTAATTTTTTCAATTTTTTTAGGTTTGCCACAAGTCTATTTCTTAACTCTTAAAATCAAACATTTATCTAAGATTTGTCTATGAGGGAGAGGGGGTGGGGGAGGAAAGGGAATCTTCTGTGGAGGATAAGGCGAGCGAAACAGTTCTCGCTTTTGTTTTCTCCTCCGCACCTGCTTTATTTAGTTTCTTATTATTTTCCCCCGCAGCGAGAATTTTTTTTACTCAATTAAGAAATAGACTTGGGGCAAACCTAAAAAAATTGAAAAAATTAGATTAAAAAGTTTTAAAGAAGTAACATTTTTTCTCTTTTAATTAAGAAATTCTCTTTTAATGCCAAATTTTATTTATTTTTAATCAACACTTTTTTAATTTCGATTCTTTTTAAACCCAGGGTTGATTACCGTATATACGCGCCGATTTTTAAATTAAAAACATTAAGAAATGGCGTTTTCTATCCTTCCAAATCCAATCTCACATGAGAGCAAGATGTTCATTGTTTATTTCATTTAATTTCACTTTATACTAATATTTAATTTTATTTACTTTATTTATTCATTTAATTCAAGAATCTCATATGTCTAATTCTTTATTTAACACTTTTAAGCGAGAATAGGCCATTCTGTAAAAGAGGGCGGCAAAGAAACTATTCCCGTGCAAATTTTCATCCTCCTCCGCAGAGGTGAAAACATCTTCCTCCGCATAAGTAAATTTTTTCCAAATGAATGAAGTAAAAAATCTAAATTTATCTAAACGTAAATTTAAACAATCAAATTTTATAAATATTAATATTTTTAAAAACTAATTACAGCTTATAGAGTTATTGGTTTAATTAGAATTTACATTCCTGTGCAGTTTAATCAACCCCATGCCCCTTGGGATAGTTGAAAAAGAGCCACCCCTTGCTCCTCCCTCAATAGGGTGGAATGTTAAAAGAAATTCCGTCTCAAACTAGCCTGTGTGAAAACCCAAATAATTGAATATTTGAATCTAAACGGAGGATATTTAAAACATGAAAATGCAGTTTGCGATTTGAAAGAATAAATTTCAGACTCCTGAGTGCACTCAATCAAATCAAAATACACAAAGACAGCAAAACTTTGTGATTTCGCTTGTCATGATTTGCTTCGTTGCGCTGAATGTATTGAAATCAATTCTTCGCAGTGACAAATCGCATGTTTGAAGTTGCAATCTTTTGTTCAAACTTTCACCTCAATTTTCTGAGAGTTCATTGTCTCAAACAGATCAATGAAATCTCGCGTCAACATTTGACTGATTCTCAGGAGAATCGAAAATGCAAAGCGCAATGTTCTAACGGGATTCGAATATCGATTGTCTTATTCTACAAATGTCGAATGAAATTCATGTAACCATGCCAAAAAAATCGAGGTGGGTACCAGGGGAATATCTACTTTGTAAAATATCCCTGGGGAACAAGGTTGCGGCTTAATACGTTAAGTGAAAAAATACGGTTCCCGTTTTATGGTTGTTTTAAAAATAATTACCGATGCAAATTTACTAAATTTTAGAAAAATAATTTTAATCGAGAAAATTTTATTAAAATTAGCAAAAAGAAATTTCAACCTTCCCTTTTGTTAAAGTCTCCATTACACTAAAAGCAACAACTAGAACTTTTTCTGAAAATTCTCGGGTTCGATTTTCGAATCATTACCGTCTATAAAGAACTTCGATAATAGAATGCAATCGAACATGAGAAATAGTTCTTCATCGTCTCATCTTCAGCACTTCGTGGTCTTTTGAAATTTAGAGTGTATTTCAACGTTTAATTTAATCGATAAAATCAAAAATTCTTTAAAATTAAATTTATTAATTTTATTTTAACAAATATTTAATATTTCAGGGGTTCACTGTGGCTAAATTGTACGTTTTGACCAGCTGCATGAAAAAGTTTCATATTTACTGATATACATGGCCATTCCTATCATACTTGGTATCAATTGAAAGCTAAAGACCTAAATATTTTAGACTAAAATCCAAACATTTTGTAAATTAAGTTAACAATAAGATCAGTGAACCATAAAATTGTAGGGGAAATTTTTTTTTAAATTCATCTTGGCCAACTTTAAACTGCAAAGGCTCTGCAACAGTTATAGATACATGACTAAAATTTTACAGGCATGTATTTGGTTCAACTACAAAGACACCTATGATAGACACCTGGAATTTACAAAATTCCACCTAAAATCAAAATGGCGGCAATAAGAACGACTGCAAACAATTTTCAAAGTTTATAGAATGATTGTAACCCTCTTGATAAAGATATGGGAAAAATGGATCACAGGATTGAAGAATGTGATGTTTTAAGTATATCTTCCAAAATTTAGCTTCATAGGTTGATTCGTTTAAAAGTTTTTGCAATTTTAGTGTGAAAATCACGGTTTTCGGCAAATTGCAGTTAAAGTTAAAGTTGGATTTACAATAAAAAAAAAAACGATTTGAGGAATTTTTAAACGTATAAATGCTAGTCAGTACAACTTTCATTGGGTTTAAGAATTGTTTTCTGTTCTCAGTCATTGAAAGAGCCACTTTCATAGGAAACCTGCTCTCTTTCTTCAAACTCTGCTACCATATCATAAATTATTTCTACTATAGAACTTTCTGCGATAAAATTTAGCTTAATATTTTGTCATTTCACTGTCTTTTTCTTTGGGATTGATGATCTCTTCATATGCGCTGATATCCAATCAGACAAACCATACAGTCCACTAGACGCAGTTTCTAATAAAAGCATATCAAGCAATGGGATATAATGAAAAATCATTCCAATGAGCAGTTCTGGTAAATCTGAAATTTGTTCCATTACAAAATCCATTCTTAGATTTGAATAAAGTTAGCAATTCCAAAATCTGAACCAAAAAGCATGATTTTTAGTTAAGGACTGAGGATGTTAATTTATTTAAATATACTATGAGCACAAAAAATATTTTTGCACGTTGGTGAACAAATTTACAGGTTTTTTATGCAAAAGAGGATTGCATGCAAACAATGCCAAGTAGCAGTTCCAAAAGCATTTCCGAAATAATCGTTTCCTTCCTTCATTTCTTACTAATTTTGTTCGGCCGTTTGGCTCAATCAATAGTGGCTCAATTAATTTTCAGTTCTCTTTTACACCCAAATTTGTGGAGCACAAACGTTTCTCCGGATAGAAAATTTATTATTCTGAAAAAGATTTTAAAATATCAATCTTTAAAAAATCCATAACTGTCATAACATCATAGATCATAAGAGAAGAATACTCTCGGAGGTTTCTAAGGGATTTGTGAAAAAATAAATTTAAAAATATTGTCTTATTATAAAATGGCTTGCAATTTTTGAATAAATGAGAGAGTGAACTTCATTGTAACTTCTAAATAGACGCTAAAATAACTTTGCATTCGCATGTTTAATTAAGATCTACTTTAAAAGGCCATCGAGTGTTTGCATAATGCAATGACTCGTTTAATTTTTCATTCCCTTTTTTACTCAAAAACTTTGTCGAGCACTAAGCGTTTGTCCACATAGAAAAATATTTTCCACATTTGCATCAATCTTTAAAGAAATACATAACAGACTCACTTAACTGACATCAAAGCTCAGAACTTTGATCATCATAATCATCATATTTATTTATGGAATGCACGACAAACTTTGAAAAATAGATAGATTCTACACGACGCAAGTAAAGCTTTTTACAAAATATACCAATCATTGCAGAATGGAAGGAATGCGTATAAATCGTGGAGCTGAAATAGATTTCAGGGACCGCGGAGCAGTCTGAAAGTTATGGGGCTAAAAGGAATTTTCTTTTTTAAGAAATAATCTTTAATAATGCATGCTTTTCAGATATTATTGCATTAATTCAAATAAAATTCTTGCGTTAAGGGAGCATTTTAGACCCATTTATACCCCCTTAGTATGTCACATCCAAAGGATAGTTTCCAACCCTCCTTTATTTCCACCCCCCCAGCAATTAGAGACCAAAGAGCCCGGGGGGTAACTTAGTACTCGGTGGTACGGGGTTGTGCCACTCAGTGTCTAGTACTACCCCCATAAATCCGGAAATTTTCAAAAACTGGTACCCATAAATCCGGAAAGCTCAAAAAAGTATACCCTTAAATCCGGAAGTTAAAAAAGGATTTGGAACTTGAAATAAAATTGATGAATGTTTCACTCACCATCATTTTAAAATCTACCATGTTCTATTTTAAAAAATGGTCATTTTTAGTGTGATTTTACAAATAGAAAGAAAGTAATGACGAATTCACAAATATAAAGGTGTGTTTAGTAAAAAACATCTGAGAGTTTCTCAAAAGTATACCCATAAATCCGGAAATTTCTCAAAAAGGATACCAATAAATCTGGAATTTCTGATGTAAAGGGTACCCTAAAAAATGGCACAACTCCGTACCACCAGGTACTGGAGTTACCCCCGGGCCCAAGAGTACTAAACATTAACTAATAGCTTTAATGAAATTACTTATTTCCTCGCTTTGTATCAAGTTTAATACCTTCTCTGGACTTTGAAACACAAGTATTTTTCTGAAAATTAATGCTTTTTTCAAAGCAAATATCAGATAATTTTTCCTGATTAAGATATTGATGTATAACTTGCAATGCTTCAACTTTCTGCCAGTACATTTTAGTTTTCCTATTTTATACCTTTTTTATACCTACATCTTTCGTATTTTAAACCATTTTTGTGTTTTTAATTTTCTGTTCAACTGTTAAAATTTAACCCCTGGTCAACTGCCCCCATCTAAACTTTCCGAATGATATTATCTTTTTTGAATTTACCATATCATGAAAAAATTTACCATATCATAATTATTACTTTATTTCAACTATCATGAAATGCCCGCTTAAACCTTAAATGATGTTGTCAAGAACATTAAAGTTCGTATCTAAGCGTTCGTAACCAAGCGTGAAAAGTAAATCACCAGGCGTGTTGAAGTCCGTATCTAAGTGGTACATTTCGTATCCAAACGTGAAGGGCATCCAAGTAAGACATGTTGGTATTCAAGCGTGAAAAGTAGACCACCAAGCGTGTTGAAATTTGCAGGGGCATTTTTTTGCTGTAAAAACTTGGTAAAATTATCAACGACTCAATTAAAGCTACGAATGTTCTTGAATAGTTTATTTGCATTGTTTATTTTTACTTTTGCTTGAAAAATGGCAGCTTTATTTTGAATTTCTTATGAATTTAAAACGGTAATTTTTGAGATACTTCAACATAAGTCCCTAGGGGGTTGGGGTAAGTCCAATAAGCAGGTGGTATGGTGTGCCATTTTAACATGTGAAATCACACTCTAAAAGTTATCAATTTTTCAAAAACCATGCCCCAAAATTTAAAGAGAAAAATATAACACATACCCTAAAAATTAATAATTACATACTGTACCCTAAATAGAAAATACACACCCTGAGATCATCACCTAATAATTGTGATAAAATTCCAAAAATGTAATAATGTATTTTGAAAGATGATAATACGAAATTTATGATTTTCCCAAAAATAGTAACCTAGAATTCATGGTAGTAGATATCGGTCTATTTTTATAATCCCAGGGGGAAACTTTTAGGGTGTTACCACAACTTCAATATTTATTTTGCCTGCTAAAATTTTGTTTGCTTGTAAGGAAGACAAAGCGTCAATGTTAGGAGAAAATGCCTTCAACCTTGACAAATACCTTTTTATGTCTGAAATATTCAAAATTTGTTTCAGGTGGTATCAAAAATAGCAACTCCGCACAAAATTGTGTATCTAATAGAGGGGGGCTTTGGGCTTTCACGGGTTGCGGGTTTAAACATTTTTTGGTACTCGCTCGGGTTGCGGGAATCAGGCTAAAAACGTCCCGGTTTTCGGGTTTTAATTATCTCACGGGTCACGGTTTATGCCGTTTTTCCTGCTCGGGTTTCGGTATTTTATTTAAATTCTGCCTGATTCCGGATTTTCGTGTTTCTGCATTACCAAATAATTAGTCTAAGCTTTGCTTCATCGCGGTAAATGTTTTTATCAATTTTGTTCAGCCGACTTCACGTGTTTTCAATTCCTGCCAATTCCTGCTTGAAATCTCATTGAGAGTGAGTGACTGCTCACGTGATTAGGTCACACAACCTTCTCCATGGGGGTTTGTATACATGAAATACTATAATGATTAAAAAAAACGCGATTTATTGGAATATATTTGCATTTTTTCTGTAAAAAGAAAATCGGCAAAATATCCTTATTCCATCATAATGAAAAGACCAGCCTGAAGACTGGACTTCTACCATGTTCAGGCGCAAACAACAGATTTGAACGGCAGGGAATTAGATAATGGGAAATCCATAGGGAAATCCATAGGGAGACGGGATTTCCACAAATTTGCTATCGGGAAACGGGATTTTTGCATATTTTTACCGGGAGATCGGGAACACCCCCCCCCCCTCTTTGTACCCCTCATGAAAGGCTAGAAGACAGTGTCCCGTCAACAATGTTAAAAATTGTATAGACAAATTTGCCATTATTTGAAAATTAATAAACGTGATACCCTAGATATGCATATTATTTATCCTAAAGACTAGATCAATACTTTTTGAGGAAATTTCATGTGCTTGAATTATAAATTCTCTGCTAAATCGACCAAAAGAGGGGGAACAACTCAATGCCCGGTCGCGAATTTGACCTTTATTTGACCAATACACAAATTGTCTGACCTGTTGCACTCTTCACTGGCCCCATTGTAAATTAAATTTTGAACTGTCTCTTACATCTACATTGACTGTTTGCATACTTTATTATTTTATTATCGGTATTGCTAAAAAATATTGTCAGAATTAGCAAGAATGAGCTACAATGACCCAAACATGACCAGAATGATCTAAAACGAGCCAGAATGACCCAAATGAGCAAAAATGGCCAACATGTGCTCGGCATCAAACAGAGGCTGTCAAATGCAACCAAAATGTTTTACCATTACCTTAATAGTTATTGTTTAATACTTGTGATATTTATTATATAATATTTATTGTTTATAACCTCCGTGAAATCGTAGAATTACCACTGCCCTATGGGAGGGTTGTGAAGGGATTTTTTGGTGATCCGTGATTGGCCCACTCAGGATGTTAGTGAGCCATGAATTGAAGATATTTTGTTTCGTGAAACGTGATTCATTGTGTAAAAAAACGTGATTCGTTAGAAAATATTTTCATTTTTTCTGTTTCTTGGAAAAAATCTGCAAAATATCCTTATCTCATCACAAGAAAAAAGCTGGTTTTTATTCGATCGTTTCTGTCGGTCCAGTCGCTGCGATCGTCAGAACCTTTACCACTAATATTAATAAAAATTCTGCAAATACTTTTTTCGGAGATTGCACGCCACAAGATTAGAGATTGGTACCAAAACTGTGTAAGAAGGATAAGTGAACAACAGTTGGTACCGCAATTTTGTAATAATAAAAGTGGAACAAAGTAGGCACTGTAATTTTGGAAAAATGTTAGTAGATACAACTATGTACCACAACCTTCTAAGATTAAAAGAAGATATCAATGTGTACCACAATTTTGTAAGAATAAATTTACAATTGTGTAAGAATAAAAGTTAGCGCCGAAATGGAATAAAAATCGTAAACAACTAACAAAGAAATTTTTGGAAGGAGAAATCCTCTTTTGCAGATTTCGTTCACCGGATAGTTACTATTGGTGTTTTGAACAATCAGATAGCAATCTTTAGACTTTCATGAAAGGACGAACGGCAGACACTACGCTAGATTCGTTTTGAGCAACTGTGAAGGGCGTGACTGTTTTATTTTAGATTAGCTTTGAGCATCTCTTCTGTATTATGTACTCCGAGCTCCCTTAACGTTTTCGCTCTCTGCCCTTTTCCAGAGAGGATAATAAGAGGGGCACAAGTCGCCGTGGAGTACTTAATTTTATTGTGGATGGCAGCAGCTTCCTATTTTTAAAAGTTGAAATTTTGAAATTATGTTCTAAAACTACTTGCTAAATAAGGGACAGTGCATTATTAAATTTACCACATGGCGATTGCATGCCAAAAAATAAATTTATTAACGTGAATGCCCCTTTGTCATAAAATGATTAGTGCTTAGTGCCCCATCAACAATGTTTTTAAAAACGTATGTGTATGTTAAAAACATAAGCCCCGTATACCCAAACTTTACTGGGTACAAAAAGACTGACTTGATTTACCGTAGTTTTGATAATGTTTAAAAATTCATACCATAGATATTTGTATTAATTGCGATAAAAGCTAGCTCACTTATTTTTTAGGAAATTTCAATGTACCTGAATTCCAAATTCTTTGTTAAATCAACCAAAAAAGAAAACGTCAATGCTCCGTTGAGATTGGGCCCAGAAAATATAGTTGCCCGTCTTTGAATACTATAAAACGGTTCCATTCTCCACTAGCCCCATTGTAAAATAAATTTTGCACTGTCCATTATTACACAATTCTTACTGTAAAAGTCAGAAAAGTGCAAGGACTGCAAGATTGCATTTCATGATTAAGGTGGCCTATGGGTAGAAATTTCTCCATTCAGCATATTATATGCGAGTTATTTTGACCAAAGATGATATTGCTGATGGGCCACAAAATGTTTTAGAGACGCTCAGGATAGGCCACCAAACTATTGGAGAAAATTCAAGTTTTCTCTGCGGCCCCCCTAGGAGCTACTTTATGACCGCTCCCTAAGGCCAATGCATAGAGTGAGTCTTGTTTTTATTTAGGACTCTACATAGATCTCTGAAAACTATACATAGATCTCTGTAAACAGTCTTGCTTTTCATTTAGGTAACTTAGCAGGAGTCCTGGCTTTTCTTTCATAAAGGTTGACATTCTATATGATTCACACGATGAGGAAGAGGTTTATTAATTCTTTAATGGTGTGGCAGTGATCCGTAATCCGTGATCAGGACCCCCTTTACCATCCTCTTAAAAGGCTTCAAATGGGAGAAAACACCTTGAGTTTGGGGTAGGTGGTTATTGTGGTTTCAGTTCTAAGAACAATTTTTGAAATAGTCGCTTTGAACAACTGGTTTAAAAATAATTTTATGATTTTCATTGAGAACAAATATCAGTTGATGATATTAGAACCTAAATCATTACGCGAGAAAGAAACTGAGAGGTTTATGAGGAATTTTCCCATGAAACTTTTGTTAGGTCAAAATTTTCGTGGTCAAAGCTCTTTCAAACGCCAAATCTTTATATTGCTGTAACTTTGACAAAAAAGTATGTAGAAATGCAATAATGTATGCAGAATCTGATTAACAAAATCAAAAATTTTGCAAAATTTTTGGAAATCTCCAAATGGCAGGCTTGGTTACAAGAGGTGGATTGGACAGGTTTACTTATCTTTTATATATATCCTTTTTTATATCATGAAACGTCTTATATTGCAAAATCATATATTTGTATTAGACCTTAGTGTTAATTTGCTAGTAAAAGCTATATTTGTTGACTAACGTTAAATAAAAAAATCAAAGCTACCAGCCCTGATCTTCAAATTTTTTCATCGATACACAGATTTGAAACACTTCATCAATACACAAATTCATCAATATAAAATTTGAAACACTAATGAAAAATGATGACGAAAAAAAATGGAAAATGAAAATGGAGCCTCTGCAAAATTATCTGATTCTTTTAGAAAAGAGTTGTGTCTAGTTATCATTATTGTTGTTGGACATAAACTTGAAATATTTTACATTTCAAGAACATGTACTTTATTCACTAAAACTCCTTCTATTAGTGTTATGAACTAAAAGCAGTGATTTATCCCATCATAATTT
The DNA here is from genome assembly GCA_036873815.1 of Phacellophora camtschatica. Taxonomy (NCBI): domain Eukaryota; kingdom Metazoa; phylum Cnidaria; class Scyphozoa; order Semaeostomeae; family Ulmaridae; genus Phacellophora; species Phacellophora camtschatica. Next base: position 1,019 of record JAYJMH010050759.1, on the reverse strand, counting down.
ACCTTTACCCTTGTATAGTAACAAACGGTACTAGGTCTGGGCAACCTAAAACCATATGACATATATGATGGTGAGCAAAGGGAATGACACCATTTTGTACCCTATATTTAGTGTGGGATATACGTTGGCAACCAAACAGCAAAAATACGCTCTAAAAGTAATTATTCATTTATTAGAAACAGGCTATGAGAAACGTCTGGAAAAAATTTAAAACACAAAAATGATTTTCATTCAATTAATATTTGATGCCACGTGGACATAAAGAAAACACTTTTTTATAAAAAAAACCCACACCTTAACCCTATCTGGACCGGGGGGTGGCTAGTTTAGCCCCCCCCCTCCTACACAAGACAACTCGAGAAGCGTTGTTCAGATCCTTATGAAACCTTTTTATTTTTCCTAAATATTATCTAGGAATTTTGCAATGTGTTTGTTTCCATGTTTACATGTAAACAGTTGTCATGGCAATGGGTTTTTGAGAGAGTACGTGAAAATATATATGTTGCTTTGTAGATATCTTATGCAAGATGCTTTCGGTTTGAGACTAAGTCAGCACATTAATGGAGCACAAGGGCAAATTGTGACATTATCAAAAATTAAATTTGAGGATATTTTTAGATTTTGATGACGTCATTATTACTTCCATTTTCTGTCATATAGAGCATTGTTATGAGATTTTCTCGTGGTTTTGCTGTAAAATGTAGCTTAATACATCATGACACATGAAAATTTTGTAAAAAAAAATTATTTCCAACGTTTTAATAACACTTTTCCACTGCGCATGCGCGATAATTTTCCCACAATTTTGTCAAAGCATTTCTTCTACAAGTTCTAATATTTTTATCTGATTCTCTTCTTCAAGCTTATTGTGTATTTTTTTCATGATTTTATTTCTTTCTACCTGGATATCATCTTTCCTCCTCTTGTTATCTGTTGAATTTATGTAAGTAAGTAAGTAAGTATTTATTGCCACTTTAAATTAAAAATTTACAATTTTGTTATGGCTAGTTAAAAATATG
>JAYJMH010050758.1:0-36810 GCA_036873815.1 Phacellophora camtschatica | reverse complement strand
ACCTCCTGGCAGAATGATGTTTTACATTGTTTGTCAATGGGCCGTATGGCCCTTCCCGGAGTGAAAGGGTTAAGTCAACAAAAGTTGAATATTTTGTAATTTGCTTGTCTTCTAAGATGATAGATTATATGAAATGAAGATGATAAAAACTGTTATTTTGATTTTATATGTACCATAGATTACCAGCTGTGTATATTGTGGATGCACTGTGCAAGCTTACGAAACTCATTTTTGTATTCTTTTTTCCAAGATGTTTCCAAAACCTACGGAAGTAGACATGCAAAGGTGGCTTAGCAGCAGTGGTGGTATTCAAGGAAACATATCAATTTCTCCAAAAGAATTTGAGTTTCAAAGAAAACAAATTCCAGGTAAAACTGGCTTGACGAATCTAGGCAACACTTGCTACATGAATAGTGTAGTCCAAGCCTTATTCATGCTCAAAAGGTTAGTTTCTATTATTCATTTTGATATAAAGTACTACCATATCGTTTTAAAAAGGTTTTAAAGTTTACCGAGAGTTAGCAAGAAGTATTTGGATGTTATTGAAGTAAAATATGCATAAAAATGGCACAGTTAAAGTTGAAAGTTCAGTATACCTACAGACGCTCAGTATACTGCGTTCTGGAGCTTGTAAATATCAAGATCAGATTAAAATTCAAATTTACGAAATTAAAACTCGAGGTTTAAAGGCTCATCTTCATACAGCAGGAATTTGAATCTGAGCAATCTTGAAAATGACTGAGCAATCTTGTTTAAATGCCTTTTTAGAAGATTTTACAAAATTTAAATGGGCGTACATTTGAGTATTCTTCATGCACTTACAATTTGTGACACAAAAAGTCTTCAACTGTAGCTAAATCTTGTGTCATAAATTCAAATTGTAAAATCTTATCTTCCCATGTCACTAGTGTGTACCCAGTTAAGATTTTCGTTTAAACTTTTATGCAAAGGATCGTGGTGTCTTCCAGTTATCACCCCTGTCTGGCCTTTCAAGATTTTATTGATTGGCTATGGTTTTTAATTTGAATGTTGACTAACTGCATGAACCTTGAGGCCTAGAGTTCTTGACCTTTAGCGCTTGAGGTGAATGATGTAAGTAGCCTTTAAAACATGTCAGATTCAGGACTGGAGTTCTGGTTTTGCGGTGAACATTTAAACTTACTGTGTAAATTTAAAAGAGGTATCCACTCTTGAAGTATTGTTTGATGTTGTAATTTTGTTTGCAAAATTCCGTCAAATGGACAGAAACAAAAGTTGCATTCGTAAACGCCTCTATAGCTGAGCTACATAAATGGATTATGTTTAGAAAGGCAAGTACGTTGGAAATGAACCATTTTTAATACATTTCCCTACTGAGACATGATAAACCTTGAATATGCTCTCACTTTGTGCCAGCAACATTACGTCGTCAGCCAAACCTACATACATGTACGTACATACATCTGAGACATGATAAACCTTCTTAATTTATTTGGCACCATAAGAAAGAAAACTAAAAAGAGTCTTTTGTTTGTGAAATGTATTGTTAGGACGCAAGGAAAGCGTGCATGGGTGTAGGTTTGCACGTGCAAATGGAGGAGGAGCAGTATATAAGTATGATAACGAGGCTCGGAAAGCTTACACGTCGATAGTTGTTTTGTCGAGTAAGATTCCCAACCACCTTACCCAAGGTAGTTCACAATAATTATATAAAGAATTCAAAAACATTATCCTCGCGAGCCCAGCTTGGTCTATTACTGTCTGCACGGTGTGCTTACGTCTGCTCACAAACAACTAGATTGACCAATACTGTACTGTCATCAGAGACTTTTAAAGTAGAATTGTAAAAAGTAGACGAATAAATACAGTTATTTGCGTTTGAATGAAATGAATTAGAAAATAACCCTCAGTTTAAGGTTTCTTGCTATGTATGGGTGTATCAGAAATCCTGAAAAATATATTTTCGTTTGTGGTTTATTGATTTCAACTAAAATAGAACTGGGGCCACTAAAATCGAGTTTTATCTATAAATTCCGGGTGTCCCAAAAAGGTAACAGCTTTGATCAAGGCTACGAGTTTAACTCAAATTTATTCGAAACAATTTTTAAAATATTTCTCGGTAGTCAACTTAAAAATTGATACCTATTTTGTTATTATTTGTGCATCGAGAGTTGAGATATTAATTCTGAACTGAAAGTTCAAATTTGCCTCCAACCCCAAACCAGAGGTCTATATTTTCATCCAAACTGCGTCTTTGGATCTCCTAAATCATAGCATTTTACGAAATGAATCTAATAGTGCTTGAAAACACACTCAGAAAGAAATCCAAAAACTGAAAATTAAACGCTTATTTATGGATGCAGCCGCTATGAAGTTCTTTCTCTTTTTCCAGCATTTTTACCAAAAATCTACCAAAATGAAAAAGCAATTTTAGTTTTATAAGAATTTAGCCATGGACAACTTATTTTCACGATTCTTTTTGAAATCATTATTCAGAAGTGTTTTCAAAAGCAAAGTATGTTGTCTGGAACACCGCCGTGATTTAAAAAATCCTTCAACACGATCGTTTGAGAGCGTATGCCAAAATTAAAACCTCTGGTTTTGAGTGAGAGGCAAACTCTAAATTTAATATTACTATCTCAATTCTCAAACGATTAATATCAACGAACCAGATTTTCATTTTTAAGTTTACAATAGAGGATTACTTAAAAAATAATTTTCGACGGATTTGAGAATATTCTCAGCCTTTTGGGATACCTGGCATATGATATCAGTTTTTGCGCTCTTCAGAAATCACTAGTTTATATTTGTGGTCTATTCTTTTCAGGACTGAAACGAAGACAAACATCCTCCTCACTTGAATCAGGTAATAAGGAGTTTGCAGTTTATGAATTTGTAGCTATTTCTTCTTTCGAACATGATGAAAAGATTTTCAATTTGAAAAATCAACTCAAAATAAAAGAGAAAGCAAAACTTTATTTTCGTTTATTATGATTGGCTCTTGGCTGGCTGTGAAATCTATATCGCATTGGTCTGAATCTTTTGCGTGTTTGTTTCCCATAAATACTCTTTATTTTCCAAACGTTAATGAGGGGTCAGACGGTTTACGTGCAAAGCGTAACAATGAGGCTTACACGTGTCACTGATATTCAGTGTTTCACCATTCATCATTCCCCGCAGAACCAGAAGGTCATTATTCTTCATCAAGCTCGTTCCATGATCAATCAACTAACTGTTCAGCATTGCAAGTGGGACCATCAATATAGCGCATGCGCCAAACTATTCAGTTCTGAAGTCAACATCATTGCTTTCGCATGTTGCCAGTTTGTTTCTTGATACCCATTTGAACAAAAGTTGAGATTAAATAATAAACTAACAACAATTTGCTTCCTTTTAACTATCCTTTTCGGAAATTTTATGTTTGGATCTGCTGATTTATTATTTATTGCAAAGGTTTATGACTTTCAGTCAGACAATGATTCTGACCAGTTTTTAACTGGTGCAATGCTGTCCCTGAAGGAAACTATCTTGATTTTCAAACTTGAGCTACAAGTGGTATATCGGATTATTTATATGTAACGATTGCATGTTTTATCAATCGACCTTTTACTCCTCATTCTAGTGGGGATAACCCCCTCCAAGCCAAAAATATCTCTGCATGGAAACCAACCTAAATTTTATTTTAATTTCTTAAATGTTTTCTTTTTATGGTAAATGTTTAAAAGTTTTTTTTTAATATTGCTCCTGTAAAAGTGAGTTTGCATGGTTGACCATATATTTTTTTAAGAACTCATCTTATTCCGTTATTAAGTACGTGCAAACTGTTTACTCGACAGGATCTGGATTTGACCAGAAAGCCGGTTCTGGCACGGCACACGGGAAGGCACAAAGTTCCGCGAAAGCAGCCATGCGCGGACACCCTTATGCAGGACAATCTGGCCAGAGAGGGATCCAGAAACAATGAAATACAGTGTTCAAACCACGCTCATGATTAGAAAAAAAGGACGGGATGCGAATCGCCAGTATTCGCACAAATGATGGTGTCAACTTGGCCTAAACGTAAGAAGAAAATGGGAAACGTGAACTTGGCCTTGCCTCGATGAAGAAACGTAACATTTTGGAAGTGACCCAAATATTGTTGAATGAAATTAAAAAGACATCTTACAGTCATATCATTTGTTTAGCTAGAAATTGAGTTGTACATATTATGATGCGCGAATTTCTTAAACATATTAATCAGGCTAATTTTTGTTGAGATTCTACAAAGTTTAATAGCATCTTCAGTTTACAAAACAACAGGAACGACGCAAAAAGCGAATAAATTCAAGAATCATTGATGTGTTGGACTTGCGTGAGTCTCACTTTTGTTTTATTGCCTTTTTCGTAAATTATAAAGTTTTATTTCGCCACTATTTAAGGTTTACAATGTGTAAAAAATTAAACTATAGAAATAAAATATTTACACAGTTTCAAAATAAAAAGGAAAAAATAAGCAATTAATAAATACATAAATATAATTTTTTTTAATATCACACAATACCTCTAACTAGCGTGGCAAGGATGACATCAAAAATATCGAAATGACCTTAATTCCGTGATGGTCCCTTTTAGAGGTGTGCAAAAAGAGACAAACGTGCGAAAGTCCATTGATGTGCATGCCTCAGAGCAAAATGGGCAGCAAAATTTAAATACCATACACAGTTATATGTAGTTGAATTAAATCGTTTTCATGCGCTAACAGCATGAGTTTTGGGACTACCTAGCTGTATTTCAAGCAAATGCAGTTGAAAATGAACCAAACTAACCTAAAACTTATTGTCGTTTTTCCTTGTTATTGGCCTACCTTTGCGTCTCTCTCTCAACCGTTTTGAATGCACTTCATGTCTCGATGCATGATTTACATCTATGCGGCTCTTGAGACATAAAGTACACCCAAACCAGTAAGCGGTTGAGAGAGACGCAATCCGCCGAACCTAGAATAGGTCCCCATTATATTTATTACAATCCTCGTAGGTTGCAAGGCTATGCTACTACGACATATCAAAATTAAGGAAAAATTCTGGCCTGGTAATCTTAATTCGAACTTAGATGATAGAGCTCTTGAAGCCTCGTTTTAATCTATCCCAAAAAGTTGGGATAGCCGAGTCTAGAACTTGTGCTCTAATGTTTTTAGGCTAACACTTCATATGATGGGTCATAGTCTTCGTGCAAAGTCGAAATTTTCTCAAAAAAGTCACTACGTAGCAGTTTTCCGATCAGGGGCGGGCAGATTGAGAGCATACTGCTTTTTAGTCGGCCATTTTCCTAGTAGTTTTGTTGCTGTTCTTGCGGCCTATTCGGCCAGATCTCTCCATAAAGAACCTTTTTTCCTCTCCCCAAAAACAAAATCCTCCGAGCCGAGCTCTGTCCCTTGGTTCTGATGCACTGCTAATGTATCCAAAACACCATACTAATATTTTGTATCTCCGAACAAAATTAGCGTTCTCAACACAGTCCATATAGGTCACGGTGACATGGAAAAATGATACTTCAGCGAAGCTCCAAAAAACAGCGAGGCTCAGAAAATCTACAGAGTGATTTATTTTCTTCCTTTCAGTTCATTTAAACAGCGTGACATTATAATATATAAAGAATTGGACCTAATTCGTTTCAATCCAAGTACAAGAGATGAGCTTCAGATTATTGCTACAGATTCTAGCAAGCTTTTCATTGAATGTTATTCAAGGCAAGGTGAAACGAGTAAGTTAAGTCTTTTTTACTTTGACAGACAATATACCTAACCGGCAAAGGTTTGCTTTACCCATTTCAAGTCATGTTACCATACTCTTGGAACATTTTTGCATTCATGGCACGAACTATTTTAAGAAAATCAAAATATGTTTTATCATGAGTAAAGTTTCTTACCGTATTCAAAGAAAATTAATTCTACCCATTCCATTCTAGCATCGACAGAGAGACAGATACAAATATCTACTGCGAATGAATATGCCTCAACCAGAACCAGCATATATTGCAATAATGATGCTGAATCCTGTTGAAAGTGCAATACGTGATTTTGAAGAGCCCGTAAAGCATTTAAACTTGGAAGAGGGGCCATTAGTTCCTGGAAACAACAATCGCCGGGTGGAAAAATCTGACCAAAGTGACCTTGTTCCCAAACAAAAGTGTTCTATACTCATTTCGATGATGATAACTATATCAGCGTTTGCCTCTTGGTTTACTTTCACTACAGCGAATCCCATGATGCAGTTATATTATGATAAATCGTTGGAAATTGTCTTCCTCTTCATGACTGTTCCAATTGTAACAGCGGTTGCGTCACCAATATTGCATAAACCTTTTCAAAAGAGCACGAACCATTTATTGTTTTTGATGCTGGCAGCATTTGCAAATGCTCTTGGAAGTGCCATAAAATGCAAAGGCACGGGGCAGGATGGCTACATCATTGTTTTATTTGGCCAATTGACCACATCTTTTACCATTCCAATAGCTCTTCATTTTATGTATGCAATTTATAAGCAAAGTACGGAAAGTAAATATTTTATAATAATTCTAGCTGCTCTTGCAGTAGGCATCGGCAGTTGCGTTGGAACAGTAGTCCCATGCATTATGATTTCAACTGCAAGTAACATTGCTACTATTGGATGGGACATCTACAAATACTTTATGTGGAATGCCGTTATTGCAGTCGTTTGCCTTATTTTGATACCTTTCTCCATAAAAGAGCAAAAGGAGCATGCAGCGAGTACATATCAATATGAAGCAACAAGGGTTGTTGATACCCATTCTGGTAACCACGACACAGAAGAAGACATAACAATGGATTCGATTTGCAGTTTTAATTATCAACTGTCCTCGTTATTTCGATGTAAAGAATTGCTGATACGAGTTTCGGCTGTCAGCTTCGGTTACGGTCTGAGCATGAGCCTGTTTCTCATGACGTCATCTTGGATTCCAAATAAGGCAAATTCGTGCATTGCTCAATCTTGCGTTATTGCCACGTGCTTTCTCTTCGTTTTTCTGACACGATTTTTGAAAGGCAGCTACTTAAAATGGCTTCAAATTATTTTGGGAATAATTTCCATATCATCAACAATTGTGTTCGCAATTTTTCACAAAAAAGCGTCACTTCAGGCAGTTCTTGTTACTCTGTACTACCTGCTTCATTCAGCTTCTTGTTTTCAGTCTATCATGCTTTTCCAGAAGTTGATGCAATGCCATTTTTTAGAGCATTACTTGACACTGTCTTTTGTAATCAATTTATTTGCATCAATGGCCTGCATTATAGTTGGTGTTGCGTTTTGGAAACTAGGAATTATGGGATGGGCTGTCGTCATTTGCGCGTTCTGTTTGTGTTCAGTGTTTCTTTCAGTGACTGAAAAGTTTGGAACACTGAATTCTGGTGCAGCTTAAAGTTTTTGTTAAGAAACATGTATTATGATCTATTGTATTTAGATTTATTAGTATTATCATTTACGGCCCAAGCAAGATAAACTCTGCTTCTCTTGGGTTGTGTAGAATGCAATTTTTATATCTAATTTCAGTAGATCCATTTATATGTAAACTTTTTTCATTCTCAAATAAAAATGATGATGATGATTGATTAAGTTATTCTATATTAGTCCCATTATTTTATTAATATTGTTCACAACCGCAATGAATTAAGTCACAATATGCTTACCAACCATCTGAGTAAATTCTTGTCCCTTGCTTCACAAATCCTTTGATTATTCTCATTAACATAGGTTTATATCTGTCCTTTTAGTTGTTTTATTTATGCTTCTCTCGATTAGATGCCTGAAATTTCAAAAAGAGGATAAAAATGATGCTGCACCACAACAAAAAATGTTAACAAACTCTTGAAAATAGAGTATTGCTAAAAAGGATAGGGTATAAAAGATAAGAAAAGGGGATAAAATGAGAATCTCTTTCTTTATCTCAATTAATGAAAAGGTTTAATGTGCTCAAAACATGGTGCAATCTAATTCACATTCAATTGCATCAATATTTGTTTCAATTGCTAATAAAAGTAGAACTCATTATTAAACTATGTTAGTTTGTTTAGTAGAATACTATCAATACTTTGAATAATTAAAAAAAGCATCCTTAAATTACTGGACTTTCTCTATTTTATCATGGCATGTTTTACGTATACCATTGTGTAATTAGCTCCCCATATACCCAAGTGAAAAATGTGACGTTTTTTGGAACTTTTCAAGAAAACAGCAAATAAGGCTCATTGAAAGTCTGTTGTGTAAGTAAGTAAGTTTTACTTTGCCCACAATTTTAGGTTTTTACAATGTTTAAAAAATTTGATTAAAGAAATAAAATTACATTGAATAACATTGGCAGGGATAACATTAAGGTCATTTTGAAAAGATCAAAATGACCTTAATTCTGTGATGGTCCCTTTTAGAGGTGTCTATAAAAGTGAACATAAATATTAATCCTACTAAAATTGGAAAGAAAAAAGCATACAGGTAAAATAAACAGTGTATTTCAACTGTGTCCCTATTTTTTAGTACATTTTGCACAACCAGTGTGTCCAAGAGACTAACTTGTATGTAAACAAAATTATTCTGTCAAAATCAGTAACTCTATTCATGGTTTCCATATATGACATCATCAAATTGGCAGTAACTATGCAATTAAATGCAATTGGTATCAAATTTGCAGCGACCAGATTGCATCTGTGTCATGTGCATGGCAGATGTTCAATGATAGTGATAGATTTTTCGTTTTCTGAAACAACATAGATAGGCATTATTGTATATGCATGCACATCATATGAAAATTAGGAACAAATTCACCTGGATGCTACAATTTTTTAAATGCACTCAATCAAGACAAAGATAAAAGGAGCAAAATCTGTTCTTTACAGTCTGTACAGTGACACTAAATAACTCTTGTTTTGCAAACCCCTCCCCCCCCCTGTTATTGTTGAACAACATTGATAATACATTTGATTTGAAATTTTTTCTTTTCACAAGAAGTATATATGAATGAAGTTTCCGTGTCTGTCAGTCTTGTATTTTATTGTGGTTTTAATGTAACAGTCACTATCTAGACACTGAGAAAGAGATGATGTAGGTTTGAAGAGCCCGGGGTGAGAGAGAGAACAGAAGATAGAAATAAATAAGAGAGCGAGCTAGAGGATAAGCACCAACACCAAGCAGCAGTAGCCAGAGACTCAGACATAGGCTCAAAACAGATTTATTGGCAATTAAATGAATCATTCACAAAAAATCAAGGTTTCATTCACAAAAAATCAACTTTTCTTACCTTTTTTCTTTTTTTAATCCAGACAGGCGAGGCGTGCTATTTTTCAGTGACTGGAACATTTATTTGAAATAAAAGGCGGGAAGGATAAATGTTCGCACGCACGCGCAGTCGAAAACGAGGCTACGTAAAACTCAAAAAGCAGAAACCGACCCATTGACCCATTGACCCAACCCACAATCAACTTTTCATCACCATCTCACTCAAGGTCATCACATGCCTTAAAATGTTCTGTCATCATAGAATATTTACAGCAATCGCTTTGTCGAAAACAAGCTAAGCGGAAAAATAGGGGCTAGGTGCAACTAGTCTTATGCCACCATTCATTTCACTTTCGTTTCCTTCACACAGAATTGCATCATAGTGCTTCCACTCGGAAAGAAATTGCACCGGACAGAAATATGAACTTGAAACGAGGAAGGAAATTTCATTCCAAAAAGAAATCTGGAACTCTAAAAGAAGAATTCAGAATTTCAAGAAAATCAGTGGTTTTTAGATTCTTAAAAATGAATGGCTTTGTTAGAATTTATTGAAAATTTCGTGATTTTTAGAATAATAATAAAGTAATATAACTGAACAATGTACTTTAGCTTTAACACTTGTACTGAAGTGTAATCCCAGCTGAGCGATGATTTCAAATTTTTTTTACTTATTTCAATCTGATACGAGAATTTGGCTCTTTTAAGATTGGTTAAGAATTGGTCATCACCCAGTACTTTATAAGGAATAATGTTTTCGGAGAGGAAGGTTTAGTCTGCAAATATTTGCTGCATTTCTAAGAAAACGTTTTATCTGGGCACAGCCAGCTTGGGTGTTGAACATTTTGAAATATATTGTTGTTCGTCGCCCAACTGTCTATGCTGTCTGTTCGGGCTTCCCTGGAGACTTTATAATTTCGACCAAGCACGCTTGGGAATAATTGTGTGGAGATTCGTAGTATTGCAACAGCTGCTCTAATTGTTTAGGATTTGAAATCGATTGAACGTAATGTAGCCCCTTTTGTGTAGCGGTAGATCTCTCTTAATCTATTATTTTCGTCATTTTCCATTTACTTTGTCCCCACCAACTACCCTCTCTATGTCAGTGGTGAGCCTTACCCCCAGAGCCAGGGGGAGGGGGGAAGCTAAAAGGGAGCTGGAGAACATGGATGGCCATAGGGGGCACACACAAAATCAAAATTATTTTACAAATGTACGCACAGTCTTACAACTCTTTGAATTAGTCTTTTGAAATTTACAGTCGTTTTTTCATAAGAAACCGCTACAAGAAACTGTAATAGCGTCTTCCTAAGAAACTCTACTAGAAATCATCACAGGTCAATCCGCAGTTAAGAAACTTTTCATGTTTTTTAAATCCTATGAAATTGTTTGGTAGAAGTTTTTTCTGTCAAATTGTTAGGTTTGGTTCAGTTCGAATAATAATAGATAACACTGTATTTGTTTTTGTTTATAATTAGATAGGATGACATTGATCATTAATTTGTTCAACACTGCCCTCTAACCTGGATCTATTGCAGCCGTAAAAACGTAGAAATAACGTTACCAATAATATACATAAAAGGGTGCTTAGAGTCGCCTACAATGACAATTCGTCAAACTTCGTTGAACGTCTTTCAAAAGATAACTCGGTAACAATCCATCAAAAAAACATTTAAAAACAAGCTACAGAAATTTACAAAACAACCCATAACCTAAATCCAGTATTCATAAAATTGAAAGTTCAGGCAAAGCATGAACTACGGTTAATCGCTATTAATTTCCATCTGGCAGACGTGTCTTAGTTCCGCACACATAAAGAGTTACCCACATTCTTGGCTACCAGTTGTTTATGAAGGGAAAGCTGAAACATTTTATTTTACAAAAATCTTATGCAATAACCATTGTATTATGTGTTCGAATAATTTTGGCATAAGTCTAACCATAAAAATACCATGTATTGTAAGTAATAATGCATCAGTGCATTTTAATCTTGGTATTAGCGTATTACTGTCCAACGCCCAGTGCCCAGTTTCCTTTATCACAGTCACCAAATACCAAATTAGCTTCACTTCAAAAAATATTTTTCTCGTTAAATCAGCTTAAAAATTTGTATTCAATTGTTTGTTTGAAAGACTTTTTCTTACATCTTACATGTAAGACTTTTTTTAATAAATTCGTCATCTAAGCAATATCTGAATAACAAAAACAACAAAAGAAACAACAAGAAACGTACGTTTCTCGTTGGCGTCGCTTCGAAACAACTTCATGTGGGTGTTATTATTGTACATCGAACGCATAGTACAGGTATGGGTGTAAACATACTACGAAGCTACAATACTACAGCATACTGCAAGAAGAAGCAATAAAAGGAAAATTCTAACTAAACTAATTTATCAACTGAAGAACAGGAATTGGTCTGAAAACTTCAAGAAACTCGATACGTGTCCTCGAATGTCACAAGTTTCTTTTAGCGATGGACAGCAGTATCAGAAAAAACAAAAAGTACTTTATAACAAGAAAGCTTTATTCAAATATCTTAATTTAAACCAGCAACAACAAAAAACATTGTGCGCTGACCAAAGGAAGAGTGGAATACAGCAGAACAACTTTGATGCTCTTACGTTAGTGTTAATTAGCTAGTTAAAGCTATATTTGTTAACTAACATTGAACAAAGAAATGAGAAAAAAACAGAAGCCACATTATAGTAGCCTTCTAGCAAAAAGGTTTGCAGCAAAAGACCAATGCTTTGGCGGAAAATGAAGATGTGTCTCTGCACTGTGGAGGAACGAATGACTCCACAAGTTAAGTTCACAACTATATTTTGATATGATTTAAATCATCATTTAATTCAAGTAAACATGATAATTAAAGTCTAATTTAGTTTTTACATTACATTTTCATGCAGGCCAATCAAAGGTCATTGTTTTTCTTAAATAAATTCTACATGGTCCATTTCATTATATTCAAACTGTTCAAACAAAAATGTAATGGAGATTAAGAAGTTTTCAGAGGAATAGAAACACCACACGAACTAAGAAATGAAAAATTTTAAAGAAAAAAACCAAATTCTATTATATATGGAAAAGATGCGGTGTAGCGAGCAATTGAAAAGTGAAAAGGATGTTAGAAGTCTTGCTTTAACAAAAGTTTTGCGGTCAGATCTCTCATAAACTTGAAATCTGACTGTAACTTTGACAAATGTAAAATTTGGTTCTTATACTAAACTTTGCTTGCAGAATCCGATTCAAGAATCAAAAATTCAATATCTCAAAAATTTGACAATCGTATTGTCGTGTATTTAAAAAAGGAAAAGATGGAAGGAAGCACCGTTTTCATCACATGATTTCAGTTTTTCAGATTTTCATGACAACAGAACAGGGATAAGATTAACCTGTCAGATCGATCAGAAACAAAGAGAGCAAGATGGCTGAGTGGACTCAGAGGAGTAGTTTCCAACAAGGTGGAAATTATGATTCAGACAGCGAATCGTGTGCAGCCTCGGAGAATTCTTTTGGTGGAAAGAGCAACTTCTCAACTGCAAGCAATGGAAATGGTTATGGCTCCTTAATACGAGGACGAGAAGTATTTAAGCCCCAAGGACGATTCACTCTGTACAAAGTTGAGGTGAACAATGGAGAGCGTACCTGGCTCGTATTCCGAAGGTATTCTGATTTTGTTCTTTTGAACAAGAAATTGGGAAAGTTATTCCCAGGATTTCAACTTAACTTGCCTCCCAAAAGAATATTCAGAAGCAATTTTGATCGATCATTCATCCAGAAACGCCAAAAAGGCCTCGAGGATTTCATGAAACATCTGTTTTCTTTGCCTGACGTCATGGTTGCAACGCCTGTGAAAAAGTTTTTCAGGCTTGATGATCCCCCTGGACCAAATGAAGATCTTACAGCAAGTAGAGAGTACTGCCAGTCGTTGGAAGATTCCATGACTGGTATGAAGAAAGAACTTCAAGACCAAGATTACGAACTCAGCCATCTTCGCTCTGAGCTTGCAAGAATGCAGTATGATGCCGGTAATCCTAATGCCTACATATCACAAATTGATGCAAGCTATACTGAAAAGATGCTCCAGCACAAATTAGTAGTTGCAGGAGAGATAGCTCAGCAAGCTGGTCAAGAGCTGGAGCGTTTAAGAGTGGAAGTATGTGCAGAGAGGGCTCTGGAGCAATCAACCAGGCACACAGAAAAGCATCAAAGGGAGTTACAAATGAGAGATTTAATGAGAAACTTCCATGCAAGACAACAACAAGAGGAAGAAACAGTTAGGAGCATGGCAGCAGCATTTGCCAACCAGGGAAAAGTAAAAATTGACATTGGTGGCAGAAGTATTGATGTAAAGACTGTGGATGGTGTTGCAGAAAGAGAAGAAGATTTGAGAAATGCAGTATCAGAGGCAAGGAGAGCTTTGGAAGATCTTCATAAAGAACATCTTGAGTTGTATAAGAAAGATGTTGAAGATCTGAAGACGGATCTTGTGAGGTCAGAATACCAATTACAAACAGCAAAGACTGAAATCCAGACTTTAAAAGATATGTTGGCTCAAGTCCATGAAAGTAGAAACAATGAAATGATGAACAAAGACAAAATAATTTATGAGTATCAACATCAGCTTTCAGACACAAAGCATTGCATTGAAGGCATAGAACAGAAATACTTCTATTCTCTGGTTCTTGGTGTTAAATTAAATATGGCTCTTTGGGGGAAGGCAAATGAAGCAATGAACCAACTGAGGCCACAAGCTCTTTTTAAGAAGATTAGAGATAAAGGAATTGTTGTTGAAAACTGGCCAAGCTGGATTTCAAGAGAACTTTCAACATTAACCGAGTTGTCAAGAGACCTCAGAAAAAATGTGGCTTGTTGATGTGGCAAATTGCAAAACTGTAATTGCATGCCTGAAAAAAGGTTGTAAATAAATTCACTTTAAAATATTGCAGGTGTCATAAAATTGGTCCATGTTTACAAGGATGCTGTGGAGGAGCTTATTTTTTTATATTTTTTTGTTCTAAGTAAATGTTATAGATAAGAGGATTCAACTTAAATTTTGATACCTTCTTGGAAAAATTGACTAAATTGTTGCTGAATTGCACTGAATGAAGATATGAAATTTGTGAATCTGCAAAACAATGGCTTTAATAATAACCATTAACATTGATTGTCCATGACAGGGACTTCAAAGCAACTATTTTGCTAAAATTATTTTTTGAGAATCTTTCAGTTTTTTCTGATTGCTTTTAAGTGGAACCTGTGTTGTGTCACATTTTGAATCTGCTTTTGCAAAGGAAATTAAATTTACTCAATTTTGCTCAAAATATAAACATAGCTGTTTTGGAGTCATGTCAAGTTTTTTTCTTTGACCAAATCAGGTATTTGCACTTTTTCTGTGGTTTCCTTGGTGCCATTGCATTCATTTAGTAATCACTGTAGTGTGTAGCCATTCATTGATCGAAAATACTCCTAAGCTACAAACAACTGACTTTGAGAGGAGCATTTGAAAGACCACTTTGGTTTTGAGGAAGCCAGTACATTTTGGTTATCATTTGGGCATAACTCAACAATTAGTCAGTTAATTTAACCAACCAAGGTATGCATCAAAACTTTAAGTTCAAATCTCTTTTGTAAAATGCAATCAGAAACAGAAGTACAGTCGACTCCAGCAATAGTCACTTAGCTTATTATAATCATAATACTTCAATTATTATTACATCACCACTGTTTCCCAAATTTACCTCTGGTCAAACAAGCCCTTATAAATGAACTCCGGTTATAGTCACACTCCTCTTATAGTCAGACTTTCTTGAAAATATTTGGTGTGACTATAACCGGACTTGGCTGTATTAATGTTAAAGCTCCTCCACAGTAGCTTTGCAAACATGTAGCTTTGTTGTGGGTGCACATACATATCATTTTTACACTTTTATCCTGATTAGAGCGTATGTACAAAACAATGTATTGTAGTTTTTAAACCTTTCACTGTTGATTGACTGTGCACATATTATTTACTCTAGGGTCCCCAATGTAGTGGGTGCTAATGGAGTTTGAAATAAAATGAGGCTGGGAATTTCCTGAATTTTCAATGATATTGGGGGGTCTGAATAAAGTGGGGTGGAAAAGTGGGCAGATTTTAACAATATTAACTAAAAAACTACTTGAGAAAATACTAGTTAAAAATAAAATAGACCCTAGAGTACCTCTCCAGAAAACTTAACAGTGTGATTGTCTAATGTGAATAGCTGTAAATAACCAAAATTTGGACAAAATTTGGACACTAGAGTGAGTTATGTTGCTTGAATTATTATTTTAAAATGAAACTTACTGATAATAAGTTAATTGTTGAGCAAAGTTTTGATGTCATCCTAAATTTTCAAGCTAATCTGATTGAAAACAAATCGATGGTATAAATAGAAAGATTGAAACAATAGTGACAACAAATGCACCAATTATTATTGAACTGAATTAATGCGAGGCAAGTTAATGCATCGTAATTAATGCAATTGGAAAGTTTTACAGTAAATTTTTTTATTAATCTATGTTAAATTTAATGGTTATTTTCGAAAATTGTGTTAATTAATTGCAATGTTAATTTCCAATTATGTGGTATATTGTAAGAAAATTGAATGGTTATGTCGGTGTTAGTAGGTGTTATGTAGAATAAGGTTTTTGTAATTTTATGGTATTTTATCAAGACATGAATTTGAGAAATGACTCGGAAATTTGATCCAAAACATTTCGAAATTATTTGTTCTCGAGTAACCTGCAAGCCGAAGAGGCATCTACTCAAATTTCAACTCCATGATTCGCTGTTTGAAGAAATTAACGGTTACGGGTCGAGGCTAAGTTGCGAGCAAGGCCGAAATTTGATATTGATCATCTTGTCGGCTATCTATGAGTTTGACCCTGTGGCCACCACAGAAAAATCAGAATTCATTCGGGTACGTTCAAAAACAAATTCGCCAAAATGCGATATGAAATTTAGAAGAAATTACGAAAGTGTCCAAACTAATTTTTGAGCGTGCGAAATTTTATCAGCTTCATGAAAAATGGTAAATAAGGGAAAGAAAATGTCTGAAAAAGCCATAACAATGTTTCGAATACGACATAAAAGAAAGAAATCTTGAACCATTTTGACACACGAAACTTTACAGCTATGCACAGTCACAAACTCTCGAAACTCCTTTTGACACATTCTTGCTGGGGTTGCTCCCAACGACGACCTGAAAATTTATTCGTGTTTAATTTTTTGCTGTGGAAAATACAGGCGCATGACAATCATATTGCATCATATTCGGAATTATAACAATAGCATCTTTCGACAAATGACGAAGCATCTTTCGACAAAATTACAATTTCATCATCCATCTGATGGATTCTCTGCATCACGGCATTTGGCAGTTCAAACTTTCAATGTTTCAAGACAATTTATAAATCTTGATAATTTCATAAATCTATTTATAAATAATTTGATTAATTTCATAAATGATCAATGGTACTATTGATAACAGCAAGCACTCGCTTTGTCGTGGGGGGGGGGGGGAGGGGGGCTTATAAACCATATTGATTGCTTCGTTTGGTTCTGTTTGCAGTACAATCTGCTTAACAAAACAGAACTTACACATTCGTTAAAAGATCCAAACTGAAAGAATGTTTTAATTTGCGAATGTGGCAAGAATTTGTCTAAATATGTACCTACAGATACAAAACTTGTTTCTTACAACATAGAACTAGCAATAATCATTTCATAATAAAATGGTATCGATAAGCGATGAGAATTGGTTTATTAAAATCTGAGTCAGTGCTTGGAAGTTTTTTAGCCTACGCGTAAACCCAGCAGACTTCTGAAAGTTTCAGGTTTACGGGTAAGCCAAAAGTTTCTTAGATTTTTGACGAGTTTAGTGCTGTATAGTTTCTTACCATCTTAGAATTCGGTAGCCTGCGTGCAGACTTTTACTTTTCACTGGGGAGGAGAACCAACGAGGAATTACAAGTTCCTTGTTGGTATAACCAACCATTGAAAAATTAATTTGTTTGTAAATGGTCTGGAGAATACTCATTCTTCTGGCAATTCTTCTTTGTTTCATTCTGGCAATTATCTCAGGCTAATTCAATACCTGACATGCATTGGGGGAATTCTTTGTCCAGAAACGAACATTGAACCTTCATCGTCTTGACATTAAAAGTGGTATTTGCCTCCCCCGTTATTTACCGGGAAATTTGTGATCTCCCTTAACGCTTTCTGAGTTGTGATTTCAGAGAAATTTTAAGAGCAGCGAGAAGCAAAATATTTCTTCATTGCGTATTTTTCACCAGAGAACTGGGAACTCGATGTGATGTTCGCATGATATTCTTATAAATATATATTTTATTAAGCATAAAGGGAGCTTGCCTTTTTACAGTAGGCCTACGTATATTTCAACGTATTTCAGCAGCTAAAATGTTTACAACAATCATGTTCTCCTTGGATTTAAGTGTGATTCTGCAAGCTGTCATTTTCAATACAGTTTTAGTGATTCTCTATGCAGTTTGGGTTCGACTAAGAAGTAATTTGTTTGCATTCAGTTACAAAGATTTGTGCAAGAAAGAAGCAAATAAAATACTGGCAAAAATCTTTGAATCCAGTTCAAATGTAACGTACGAACTTTTGAGAGAATTGCACAAGCAAAGAGCCTGTGTAACTTGTGGAATAATTTTGAAGTCGCTTGTTGATTTTTTAATTTGGGAAATGTGCATTTATTGGACTGCACGAGGCGTTTACCACGAATTCACACCAGTAATAAACGCAATCACGTTTTTTCTGAGTCCGTTAAATGCTCTGCTTGCAACTCATGTAATCAAACCAAAAAGTACTTTCATCGAGGATTTGGCGTCCAGTTTTGTGAACAGTTAATTTCATGGCTACATCGCAAAGCTCTCTCCATTTTGGGGAATGTCAACAGAAGCAGAAGGTCTTCCTAATTGCAACGAACGGTTTACATTGGCTCACAAGCGCATCATATTGATACCAGAAAATGGGGATACACATGATGTGTTATGCCATGGAGATAAGCGAATCAAATTCTACGTGAATAACACCCCTACTCGACTCAACATGTGTGGTATTCACCAACGATCATACTTCCAAAGTTTATACAAAATATCAACGGAGAAATCAACTGTAGTGTGCTGCTTGGAGTATGCAGCTCCACTTTGCACACTGCAAGCAATGAAAAACACCCTCGATTTGCAAGATAGCGATGTGAAGGAAATTTCTCGAATGTTTTACAAGAATTTGAAGAAGAAAGTTGACGAAGATTTAGAGATGAAGTCTTGCGTGGATCTTGTGTTCTTCAGCGGAGAAGAAGAAATGATTGTGGATACTGTCTTGCAGCACATAGATTAATCTAAAGTACAATAAAATATTTCAATAAAACTAAAAAATCAAACGTTTTAAAGTAAAAAAATGAAAACAAGACAAAAACAGGCACTGCAATTGCAAAAAAATCATATAAAAAATTCTTACACTGAATCCACTAATATTTGCGTTTTCCAGGACTTATTGACAAGGTCTTTAGCAATCGACTTGGTCGCATTTCTTCAAATGCCAAAACATTTTGAATTTTAAACCCCCAATCGACAGTTGATAAAGTAAAAAGTTTTTCAAAAAAATTATGCATTTGCTGCTCGTACATATCACTTCTGAGAAATGCAACAAGTTACATTATTCTTCTGTCGAGGTTTTTTCAAAACGTTTCTTAGAAATCAAAGTTTTTTCAATCACAATTCTAGGAACATTTTCCTCGATTTTTGTCAGTGTTCATTGGCTCAAAAAGAATATAATTTCGTCCGAGAGATTCGAAAATACAAAGCCCTACATTCGAATGTCGAAAATATTATTCATGTCGCAAGTCGCATAAATTAACATAACCCCGCTAAAAAAATGAACAATGTGTTTCTACGGGCAATGTCTTCAATATTTTTTAGTTAGTTTAGTTCTGCTTTGAAAGGCCCTAATACCAATGTTGGCAAATTCTTGTTCTCAATGCTGATTGAAATGCTCTTTAAAGTTTGGTTACGTGTAAAGTTTTGTAAAGTTTATGTGTACGTTTTGTTCAGTGTGTTCGTTTATCTTTTGATAATCTTTCAACTTCTTAATTTTGTTGAGAACTTGAGAAACTTTTAAGAAACTTTCAGTACGTGGTTTCTAAGAAAAATATGATTGCACAAGGGGTATTTCTCTCTCATTTCTTCTCTGAAAAAAATATTGCTGGGAACGAGGTTGACAATCCTTTGATTGGAAGTGCCTCGATATATCAGGTTTGAAATTTTCACTGTGCAAATTTTTATAGAATATGACGTCAGGATTTTATTATATCTATTTCCATATATGGAGGAATATCTCGCCATTCGTTGACTTCTTCTTGCCAAAATGTAAATTCTAAAATCAAAAAGAATTGTGAGAAAATAAAAACTTACAGAAAAGCTTCTAATATCTAATACCGATAGCACGTGAAACCAAACTCTAACACCAATAGCACATGAAACCAAACTCTTCTTTGAACACGATTGAAACACGTTGTTCCTTTCGTTACTGCACCATCCGTTTCTAAAAGAACAACAATCGTGAATATTCACGCCAAACATACTTTCTCTAGCTAACGCTGCCATTATGGGAATTTATAGAAATTTCGAAATGTTCCATTTTAGATTCTGCAAAGAAAGTCTAGTATGAGAACCAAATTTGCCCCTATTTCTGCATTTTTCGTCAAAATTGTAGAAATTTTCGAGAGCTTTAAACCATGAAAATGACATTAGGGAAAAAATTTGTCAAAATTTTGATAAATTTCCTTGAAGTCAGCCTTAGATAGAAAAGGTAAATTCCATGTTGCTGAACAAATTTAGGTACTTTGTTGCAAAAGACTTGATATTTGTTGCAAAAGACTTGATAGAAAAAGATTGATATTTTCTGAAATGATGATTCAAATCATAACTGCGACTGTTTACATTTACAAAGATACCCTCCAACACATTTATTTCCTTTGTTAATTACAACATTAACACTGTTGAAGTCTTCTTTTAAGTTTTATCTTCAAGAAATAACACATTCTGAAGGTTCTTCTTCCGTGGTTATTTTCCCGTCTTTCGTTTCATCTTCTCCCATCTTCTCGCTAATCTGATGAACAATTTTGCTCGTATTTTTTTCGTCTTCGTTGAAGAAACATCTGTCTTCCAAGAAGGGGGATGATTTCAATTCAGATTTCGGTTCTTCGTCAACCACAGATGCGTACAATTCTTCGCAAGATGCTTTGATTGTTGAAATGATGAACTGATATCCGGCACTATAAATGAGAAAAAATTCTACTTGTAGCTAACACAATGGTGTAATGAAGTATATTAAAGTACACAAATTATTATGAAATACAGTGGAAAGCAGTTGAGCTCCATTGTATTGGAATGTCACCCCCGATATCTGCATCGTTTTAGCCTTGTACCGACCTCCAAATGCAACAATATAACCATTTAGAACGTATGATATATCCTTCTTGGATCAGAATGACAGAAGAGTTATTTTAAGAGGGGTAGGAATACGTTGTTTCGCGTAATTTTAACTGAAAATCCGCTGTTCCACTCATTCTCAACTAAAATTCGACGCAATTCTGTTACCATATTCAGAAGTTTCTTACGGAATTCTCGCTTTGCTAAGATTCACGTCAGAGAAGAATAACCTCAACCCGTCCCCAATCCTGAAAAACCTGTGAGAAATTCTGCGTCCAATGGCCACGGTAAATTCCTCCGCCCCGCCAATAAACAGTTTCAAATTCCGTGTTTCGCCTCCGCCGGTTACCAGTACTTCATGATCAATTTTAAAATTCCCAAAAAATAACAGATGTAAAGTTTCAGATAACAATTTTTCATTGTATTTCATCATAAAATGTATTGAATATGAACAATTTCTGGAAAAATATAAAGACAAATTCTTCACATTAAACTGAGACATGAAATAAATACAAAATTATACCCCTATCTGTTACAAATTACGCCAACCACTTTTAGTACCATCTAAAAATATTTTTATCGTGGTTTCACTTCAAAGCAAACTTTGGGTATATACAAATATTCTGTTAAAATTGTGAATTTGTGCCCAAGCCAGTAACAACACGAACGCGACGTTTGTCATCTACGATAACACGATAACGAACACGACTGTCATCTCTCTAGAATTCTACACGAGTCCTTGTTTATCTAAGATCTTTGATAAAGCGATTAAGCACACCGTATTCCACGAATTCAACAAACAGGGCGACGCCGTCCTCACTTTCTTGCTTGCAGCTGGCAGGCATTGTAGAAGACATTGCGAAATAAAATAATGTACCGGATCGGATGGCCAAAGAAAAGCATCCTCGTTCACGAAGATGCTGCGGAGGAACTTTAGTTTTGATCATCCTGTCTTTGTCTGAATTTGAAATAAGAGACTATCCCACCAAGGATATATCCCACCAAGGATATATCCCGCCAAGAGATATCCCACCAAGATATATCCCACAAAGACTATCCCACCAAGAGATATATAATACTTGCTGCTAAAAGTGTGAGGAGAGCTGCTAACTCTCTGTAATTCCAGGCAAAGCCAAAAGGAATCACGAGGTGTGGTCACATCGAGAGGAAGGACCGAGGTCGCCCTGATGCCCCCCCCCCCTGCGCCAAGCGCAGAAACCCATACCTTGCAAGGATAGCAAGTGCCTGAAGCTGAAAGGTTATGTATAACCCGTGTCCCCTGCTGGAAACAAGTCATCTCGAGACTTTCGCGAGCTAGGCACGTTAAATACGATAACTCACTCAGATTTTAATTTTTAGTGTAGTATCTTGTTTGCCAAAATCTACCCGTTATACAATATGAAACCAAAACTAAAAGATTTCTGCAACTGGAATCTGCTGAAAATGCTACAATAAGGCTTTGAGAAAGCAAGAGTAACGTTGATTTTCCCTTCGTATATCTCAGGGATGGATGAGTTAATAAATTTAGGCAAATAAGGTATCAAAATTTAAATTGAGGCCCCTTACATTAACGTCAAGCAAAAACAAACAAAATCTCCTCCATGGCAACTTTACAAACATGGCATTTAAGCCATTCGGTAAATTTTCTCATCTGGACTTTTTAGTGCAATATCAATTCATTCATTCCAAAACTTGATCTACCCTTCACGTTTCCATAAGTGCCCAAAACAATAAGCGCCCCGGGCGTTAATCAAGGAAATACGGTAAATACCAAGTTGAATGAAAACGACATTCACTTAAAAACAATGACAGTACGATCCTGTAACATCCTGAAAAATTTCGTTCAGAGTAATTCCTGATTCAAGATTGGCTTAAAAAACAATCAGAATTAATCAACCAAACTCGGAAGAAGATCATGATTAAATGAGTTTAGGTGTGATTAGAATTTTAGAATGGAAAAAATGAATATCCAGAAAGTCAGCCGAAACAATTACAGTGAAAGGATTATTGCATTCTATCAAACAGAATGGCACAGTCATGACCTACAGCTCATCCTTAAAAGTGACTAAACGGGAGATATCTAACCAATGAACTCAATGAAACGGAAGATTAAAACTTGCAGGAGAGGTTTTTGACATTGTATTTGAATTATGCACGGCTACTCTTGTCACACAAGGGTGCAGTTAAGTCTCTACAAAAGTTCGAAAAACCGGGGATTAAAATATTCAGTGTTCATCTCATTACTGGCCTCATTACACAATTCCCGCCTTTTGCTCCCTCCCACATTAATTGGCCGCTCTTCCCCAGTCCGCTAAAAGTGGCGTCAGCACGTAAATCGAAGAGACCAAGTACAGTTTGTGTAATGAGTCTGTGTAATAAGTACAGCTTGTGTAATGAGTCTATCTTACTACAAGAAAATAACTATCCGAAATGATACGGGGTTGGTGTTTACAAGGAAGTAAGTAAGTAAGTAGGCCGACCGCTAGGCTCCTTTTTTATTTTCTGCTACCCATAACGGGTAGGGGAGGGCGCTGCGGGGGAGGGAGGTAGCCACTCCTTTCCCTGGTGTTTACAATACAATTGCAATTAATATTAAGTAGTCAATAAAACTGACTTTAAAGGAAGTCTGTCTTGCGCTTAATTGGTCCAAAATACAATGGAAAATGCGAGCCCGGATTTGTTTTTGCCCTGGCAGAAAAAAGATGACTGGCACTCGAGCCGATCATGCTGCTTTTACTTGTCTGCTGTACCAATGAAGTGCGAGAGAGACTGACTAATGAGAAAAGCAACAAATTTCCCCCGGGAGACAGCTGATTCGCAGCAAATAATGAAACAAAATAATCTTGAAATTAGCTAAAAATTCCTAGCATTACGATTCAGTTTTGCATGAATCAAAAACTCCTTAAATTTTCCCACTTTTAAGAAACTGATTTGTCTACCTTGAGACATTGCTCTCCCTTAATGAACCTTCTGCTCCTCTTAGTGTGCAAAAATTAAAAAGTGCTTCATGATTTCCCATGATAAAAAAATTAAAATACCAAACAAAAACCACTAATAAGAGATCTTTAGATGAACAACAAACCGAAATAAAATGACTAGTTGCTAATGAAGGCCTTAATTTTACGTTTTATTATGAAATTGTAAAAATATAAGTTTATGAGCAAAGAAAATCACAAAGCTACAAAAGCGTATTTTGTTTTCTAACATATTTGACAAACGCTGTTAGAAAAAGTCACCTTATTTGTGAAATAAAACAACAACACAGATAAATACAAAACTCACCAATTTTGCTCTGCCCATAATTCCAAAGCATTAATCTGCTCCATCAGAGAATCAAGACTTGCAGTTGTCAAATCTTTAAAAGTGATCATTTTTTCAATGGCTTGCGAGAGACCAATCAAATCCCCGAGCATCATGGAAATCAGAATACACCAATCTATGCACCTTGCTTCGACGAAGACAGCTAGTAAGTGTCTGCAAAATCCCAAACAAAAAGATATCTTCAGATTAACATGCGATGCATGAATGGAGATTAAGACCGGTGGGCAAAGATAAATCGTTTCACCCCTGCAAAGGTCATACAACATATTGCTAAACAATCCGCTTCAGGGGGTAAATGCAGTTGGGTCCTATTATAAGTACAAGGCACCGTCTCCTCTGTACTTGGTTAAAATGCCTAGCATGTTCGTTAGTTGCTGCATGATATCCAAAATCATAACAAAAATACTGATGGAGGTTATTGTTTATTTCATTCAAAAATATAATCATAACAATAAATGTTTCTATAGCTGTACCTAAGCTGTCGTTCACATTGTTTTGATCCCAATGGTGCTTTTTGGTCGAATTCCATCATGTTTGGGGGTTCTGTTACCCATGAGCATCCATCCACACTTTCAATATCATAATCAATCGATTGGGTAACAGAACTTGTTTCAGACATTTCCACTCCGCTTAACACATTTTCTGCTTCTTCAACTAAAAGTTAAAATGAAGTATGAAAACACAACTAAATAAACAAATAATCTAAAGAAATTAACGATTGATTTAAATAAACAAGAAATTAATTTAAATAAACAAGTAAATAAAAACAAATAAGTAATTGATACATATAAAGAATTTCTCACCAGCTAGTCACAATAAAAGTATTTCATAAGAACAAAAACATTGGTGCAAAAATCAATAACTATTTTGAATATACACTCTAGAAGCCAAACGAAAACGCTAAAATTCCAGATGTTCTTGTCAAATTTCGGTGAAAATTTAGTATGTATGGCATCGTATAAGATTTAGGGTGTTTTAGTAAACAAAGCCTATTTTTTGGTAATTTCTCGATGCATCTGAAGGCCCGTTAGTCTACGCGAAGCATAAATTTAAAAAGGAAACGCAACGCTTTCATGCATTGCAAACATTTTTGGATGCTATTTTCGCGTATTGCATGAACACATCTTTGCTTGCAAATATATACCCTGCACGAGAAAGACTTCTTACCTTTAATTGAGGCAAGCCTCGCTTGTATTTCATCCGCTATGTTGTCTTCATAACTTTCATTATTAGATGGCGGCGGTGTCCCTGTGTTTCTTAAAGTTGGGTCAGAACTCCTCCGAGCTAAGAATAAAAACAAGATAAAAATTCGAATACGTTAAATGCCACGAATAAGACCATTAAAAGTGAATTCTTCAAAAAACCACAATAACTGAAGAAGAAAAGAACGAAATGTAAACATGGTAACAGAATCTCACATATTTTACTTGATACACGAGATCCATTTGGGGCCATTGGAAATGACCATTCAAACTGTCTGTGGAGAATTATTAGCGCTTCAATAAAGTCGTCTGTACGTGCAGCTCTGAATCTAAATTGTAAAAAGAGAAAGTTAACTGCATTGTGCAAAAATATTGTTGAGCTTTTAAGAAATTTGTCAGGAAAGTGTTAACTTCAAGAAATAAATTGCCTCGTACATTGTTTCGTTATTACGTAATTACGTTTCGTTAAAATTGTTGTGGACTGACCTCTCTTTGGTGAACCATGCAACCAGGTCAAAATCGAGGTGAGCTGAAAACCGGCCTAGATCTCTGAGTCTAAATGATGCCAATAATTTGCGAGCATGACGAGCCAAAATCAAATCCGTATAAAACTAAAAAATAAAATAAATATGAAATGTTTTAATGTGTGAATATAACATTATAACAACGAAAGTCACAGTAAAACTTTTCTAAGAAAATGTGTTGAAAATCACCAAGACATGAATCTAAGCCGCAATTCTTATTTCCAAAATTTGAGAAACAATCTTCGTTCTTGATAAAACTATCAATTTAATCCGTTGACTTAACAATTTTTTACGTACATCCAAAGCATATTTTCTAAATATATAAATACATATATTTTATAAATATAAATATACAAAATATATTAAGAATATTTTTATCTTAAAATTATATTAATTTACAATGATGTTTGGTATACAGCTCGAATAATTTGAATAAAAAGTATGAAACAAACAAACGTATAATTTACTCACTTGTTCGCATGACTCCATAGTTTGTGGTCTGAAAAACAAATATAGATATAATTTCACAATCAACCGTTGCTAAAGATAACAGCGAGAAAAAGTAACTGACTAAACTCCCCACACTGTATTCCTTAACACAGTAAACAAGAAAAATACTCATATGAAATGACAGGGCAACATATTGCTACTTGATGGCATCGCTATTCATTCATAATTTAAAAACAATTCGTAAGTATGAAAACTTGAATAAAAGAAATTGAAAGATTATTTTCCACATTACGTGTTTACCCTCTGCAGATGTTCACTTATCGCGTGGTTTCTACGGGAGTATTTAATATTAGCAAGGCGTTGACACTGCCACTTGGGAGGGGGGGGGGGTAACAGTGGTTGTGATTTTTATGAAGGGTATGACCCTAGTAGTCAGACATGGTATGGTAGACATTTTTAAAATGGGGCATGTAGAAGTGACGGCGGGGGGGTTAAACGTTGAAAATTGGTATTGACAAGTGCTCATGGACTAAAGGAATCAATAAATTATCTTTTAAATATTAAAAATACATCATACTCTTTCAGTCTTTATATAAACTAACGCAAATGTTCTTTAATGAGTCAAACGATTCACAAGAATATAAATATATATTGATTGATTGATTGATAGTTTTAATTATTAGCAACACAATTCATACCGTGCCATTGCAGGGTAATCAGGTATTTTCGTCAAAGAAGATTCCCTTTTCAAAAGGCTTGGTCTTTGCATTTTTTCTTTTGGGGTGGTGTTCCTATGAAAGAAAACAGCAAAACAAATATAAAGGGTGTCTCAATAAACCTACTTCCCATTTGGTCCAAATAAACTAGTTACACTTTTGTACCGTGTTAATCTGCACATTCTAACTTAGAATTTGGTGCAATCCCCTCTGAAATCCGTTAAAAACTTACTGAGTTATGATGAGTCTCGGCAGTTAAACTTTGTGTTAGGACTAAAAGCAGCAATCGTCAATTTTTCTCGATATTTTGAAACGAGAACAAGCTTGTGGTTGATGTCAAACAGAACGCCTTAAATGTCATGCTTATTTCAGAACTTCATTGAAATTTTCAAACATGCGGGGAAACAGATTTTTGAGACACCCTGTACAACAGTTACATCCATATATAAATATTTTAAAAATTACAGAGTCTATCAGATGCAATGTGAACATCAAAAGAGCCTCTGTAATAGAAAAATCTCAATAAGACGGACATACCATAAAGCGGACATACGATAAAGCGGACAACGGAAGCTCGCTTTTGCACCGTTTCATGTGAAATTCTCTAAAATTTTTCTAAAAAGAGGATTCTTCTTTTTGCACGAACGGTGCTCATTGTATTATTTTGGAAATGTCATTTGCCTTTTCAAATAAATAAGCAAGAAGAACTTCGATGTTGTCTGATGCCTTTCCCGAAAAAATACATTTTACCCAGGGTTTGCGTTAAGTACTGCATTTCCCCTAAGTCGTATAAAATATACATTGTAGCAAGTATATCTTATGAATAAATTTTGGCAGCTTTTCAGCATTTCCAAAAATGTTTCTGGGCTTTCTCACATTTTCCAAAAAATTAAAAAAATTTCCAACTCACCCAGGTCCAGGACTTTTTACGCCTTGTGCTGATGACACACTATTTGTCCGAGATGTTGATTTGTGCAAGTTCACGGGTACAAGGACAGGTGTAACATCACCTTCGTTATCGTCATTGTCACTTATTATTGGAGGGTGAAATGATTTGTGATATGGCGTTCGCGGAGGGGAGTCTGGGTCGCCTTTGCCTAAACAAAAGAGAATAAATAAATAAAACTTAAAGGTAATAATGCTTCATACAACAAAAACTGCTTTGCTTGGGGGGGGGGGAACCTAGTGTTCAATGCGTAACCAGCCAATCAATATACACTCAGCTATAAAAGGTTAAATATACTGACTGCTTGTAAAATGTTTTATTTCCCTTATATTTCACAAGAGAAAGAGACTCACCAATAGCCGTAAGAAACCTTGCCAAGTCTTTTGCAAGCTACCAGAAAAATAGAAAACAATCAGTTTATAAAATTGAGTACCATAATTTGATCTTTGAAAAGGGGGATTATTCGAGAGAGGGGCCTCTCAAATTAAAAAGTGCCTCTCTCGAATAAGAGTTAAATTATTTGTCAAGACACAACATGCCTAAGTTCACGAGTTAGTTATTATCACGCAACATCGTTTCTACACCAAGAATAACAGAGAAATAAAACAAGGTAACCTTATTCATTCTATTGACAAATTCTATGTGTAATATTATCCGTGATTGAATGTGGAATGACTCAAACTCAGCGAAACGTAGCGTTTCTACGAAACACCCGGTTATAATACATGCCATCATCAAATCTATGTCTTTGTTCATTCCCTATACATCACATTAAATCGGTATGCTTCTATAAATCACAACAAACATGATAGCTCAAAAGTAGTTTTCAAAGCCGTAATTTCGTCATCGTTTTTGGCCAAAATTTCAATGGTTTCTAAAATCAAGCTTTCCAAATAAATCACCCCGCATATACTTGTTGCTGCGGAGGAGTGAATACTGGTAATGAATATCAAATGTAAAATACTAACTTCCCATTTGTCATTGTCTAAGGCTGCTTCCAATAACAATGTAGCATGCTGAAAATATATAAATTGGCAAACGATACATTAATATATTAATGGGAATGTGTCCAAATAAAATAAGGTATACTCTTACAGTCTAGATAATGCTGGCCTTGATGCTGACTGACCAATTATCTATGACTCACCCAGCATTATTTCTTTATTTCTCAGACAATAAATAAAGGCTAATTCAAACTGTTCTCTAAAACAAACTACTGATAAACTTGCTATATCGTGAATAAAACCGCTTAAAATTTATAGAACCCGTTTACATAATAAACATCCTTAGACATAAACTGACCTTTATCGTCTAAAAATCTCGAAACTTGCACATTATGTTCACTTTAATGTACACGTAATTTGCCAGAAACTGTTTAAGATGACTTTAAAACAAATCAGCATTTAAATACATAACGGAGCGATACTACCCACTGCATAACGTAGTGTGGAACACACTTTCTATTTCTATTAAGTCAATCTCTACCCACAAGACTTTTAATCATCAAATAAATGAAAAAATAATCATTGCAAGCCTAAACCTTATAATTAAAGAGAACAATTTCTTTTATTTTCAAACTTGCTAATTTCCAGGGCGTTTTTTTGTTGAATCACAGGTAGCGAGGACTAATTTTAATAAATTAAATAAATTATCTGTAAATTCGTTTGTATGCCATCTTCTGTTTTGTTGTGCATGTCTCCTTCTGTTTTGCTGTGTTAGGCCTAACCAAAATAACAGCCAGTATTTTCCAAATGTGGTTAAATATAGAAATGTTAAACACTATTAAACAGGGCCTGAGAAACTTACCTGTCGGCTTACAGAGTGATGCTCTAAATTTTGTATTATTATCAAATAAGATGCAGCAGTTTCAAGTTTCTGAGAATCACAACATTCCTAGAAAAAGAATAGAAATTATGAAAGTGACACTTGTTTTCTCAACAACAGATAACATTTCCGTTGTATTTCATACTAACCCAGGAAAAGCTAGACTTGCTCCAAGTCTATTTCATTTCGTTAACCAGTAAAAATAAATATGTCACTGCGGAGGAAAATACCC
This sequence comes from Phacellophora camtschatica, assembly GCA_036873815.1. Classification (NCBI taxonomy): domain Eukaryota; kingdom Metazoa; phylum Cnidaria; class Scyphozoa; order Semaeostomeae; family Ulmaridae; genus Phacellophora; species Phacellophora camtschatica. The sequence goes on along the minus strand of JAYJMH010050758.1, from coordinate 6,878 downwards.
TGCGGAGGAGACCTCAAGAATTTCCTCCGCAGTGACATATTTTCTATTTTTTACTGATTAACGACACAAAATAGACTTGGAGCAAGTCCAAGCATTCACAAACATTGTAAAATGTTATCTTTTCAAGGAGCAAATATTATAGATGAATTATTTTACTAACGTTGAGCTCTAGAAAAGTTTAGTTAATCCTGTGTGTTGTACAACAAATTATATTTTGGAACTTTTATTGCTCGTTGTTGTTGTCATAAATTTAAACACACGTAAAAACTCATCTATCTCACAATGAAGAGAATGCCGAAAGGCAACGAAAAGCTTAGATAAAATAACTTCATTGCAAACAACTCTTATCGAAGCCAAGCGAAGCAAGGCTTATCTAAAGTAGATTCTAGAAAACTTGAAACTTCTAGGTGAATAAAAATTTCCATATTTGTTTACCCCCTGAAAATAGGACATTTTATGTTGTTTATTGATAAGCTGTATGACTCTTCTCGGGGTGAAAGGATTTAATAGACAAATATACATTTTATATGAGCAGAAACACAAAAAAATTATATATTCATAACTTCTTTTCAAACTGAACAATATCGTTTATAAGATCAACTCTACAAGATTACCAAAAAGCTCTTAAAATAATTCGTTGAAAATACTAAATCTTTCAAATGATTGATCATCGTCAACATCAGGCGACGATAAAATTTAATTAAAACATTGAGAAAATAACAACAATATAATCACGAAAATGTCTGCACTGGAAAAGAAGTTGAAATACAAAAGGGGCAGTTTATCCCAGGGGTAAATATATGTCAACTGAACTTCCATATTTTCCCAGAATTGTAATTTAATTGCTCCCAACTCTGTCCCAGAAAAACTATGCGTCTACATGATATGCAGTCTGACAGAGAGGAATTTTATCAACAAAAGATTGCGGTTTCAAACACGACAATGCGATTTCACACTCTGAGTGCACTCAATCAAATCAAAATAAACACATACAGCTAAATTTCATAATTTCGTTTATTATGATTTGCTTGGCTGCGTTGAAGATATTGAAATTTATTCTTTACAGTGACGAATCGTATTTTAATGTTTGAAACTGCAATCTTTTGTTCTTGCAAAATTCTCCCCTGTTATGCAGTATAATTCGTTCCCAAGCTGCCTATTAGGCTCTATCTTTTCTCCGTCTAAGGTCGCAGGATATTGACATATATTCACTCCTGGTTTATTCTCCTGCTCCTAGCAAACGTAGCCCATCGTAAACATCCCCTGCTCTACGGTTTTACAGGTGTTCTTGTTTATTCATACCTTGAAAAGATCTATTGGTTTCCCAACTACCGAGAAAAGATGTCGCCATAAAGCCACTTCAGTCTTCCTTGCACAATGACATACAGTTTCTAAGTACTGTGGGAACTCTTGAATAAAGGCTACAATCCTTGGAAGCAGTGGATCTGAAACAATGCAATAATAAATAACAAAATCACAAATAGTAATGAGAAGATACGGATCCCAAAAGAGATGTCAGCGAAATAACAGGCTTAAGGGCAAATGATGGTTAATTAAGAAAATTAAATGCCGTAGCTAAACATTCCCAATATTGCAACTAACATACACCAAACATTGGTATTCAAACATGATTTTCTTTCAAACACAAATGATTCTTTGTTAATAAAATGTCAAAAGCAAATTCAATTTTCATTTTCAAATGAGAATTAAACATGTTTGGGAGAGGTGGCCAAATAAAGCCAACAACTTTGCCCAGCAACGAAAGCAAAATAAATCTTTGGTAAAATCAAACTTCACTGAGTGACCCAACAAAGTGGCCAAATGTATCCAATAACAATGTTAGATGCAATGCAGTGTACGCTACTTTTCACCAGGGCTGAAGGAGATTCCCTGAATTGAGTGGATTGTTTATGCACCCCCCTAAAAAACAGAAACTTCAATAGGATTTACATGCAATTTGCAAATAAATCCGGGCCTGAAAGAGTCGAAAGGGTTAATCAGTAAATAGCAAAATAAAAACACACCAGGAATTGGCTCTGATGCAGTGGCTTCTTTTTCTAATACTTCATGTAGCATTAGTTCAAGCACGTGAGTAAAGTATGGCAGATTGGTGCACGTTCTTGCAATATCCAATGCATGTACTCCTAGACTGTTAAAAAAGAAAATATTTTCAAAAATATTCAACTTCTTGCCATGCATTTAAAAAGCTAAAAAGTCTTCAAATTTTATAGTTTTTTCAGTTTTAACAATAATTATAGTACTGCATTGCTTAACTTTATATTTACGTTCAGCAGTTGAGTAGCAGTTGACACTGGGGTAAGTGGTCAAGGCTGACCAGGGTTAGGAATACCCCTATCTAAAAAAAATAGTAGCTAATGAAAGAGGAGCCTTCGGATCGCCTTCAGCTACTTACTTATTTACTACTTATTTACGACCTACTTACTTATTTACTCTATTTTACTTTAAGCTGTAACCTTTAACCTATAGATTAAACCTTTAACCTATAGATTAAAACTTTAACCTTAAAACCAGATCCTTGCTTTACATTATAGCCCTGCTATATGTTGTCTTTGTGAGATGCTGGAAATTACATTAATTTAGTTTTACACTAAATTTAGAATTCAACTGTTTTATCTTAACTGACCAGGTGAACAAAAAATGCATCTGTGTTTGATCCGCTATAGTTTCAAAAATTTTGATCCATTAGAACCAGTTTCCTAATCGTTCATTAAAGAAAACCTTGAAATTCATGTTCAGATGATGGTAACGCAGTTCTTCTATATCTTTTATACCAGATAAACATTTTGTTATCATAAACAGTTGTTTACGAGATACGTTTCTCGAGGAACGTTTTTTGGTCCACCCGGTATTTGTATTATGAAAGATGTAGAAAAACAACATAATGTTGAAACAACTTCGAGTGAAATTTTAAATTATGATAAAAACCCGCATATGAGGAATACACTTTTAAGAACAATAGATTAAACAATAGCCTATTGTTTATGAAACAATACCCTGGATGAAAAATCTGGTTTCTTATATGTGGGATTTTACCGTAGCAAGGCTAAAACCAAAAACACACTTAATACAAAATAACATTCTGCTTACTTTCTCCTTAGTAACTGTTTTAAAATATGAGGCAAATAAACTTGTGTCTGAAAAATAAGAACACATTGAGTAAAGGGAGTTGTAAACGAAAGAACAAAAGCTGAAAGCAAAACAAGAACTGAAAATTCTTTTTTATTTAACACAAAAATTAAAATAGATCTACAGTCAATTTGTCTTAAAAAATAGCGGCGAGGATATTTTTAAAACGATGCACTACATCTTACAATAAAATCATCAGTCAAGTTTATCAAAATTCGATCATTAAAACACAATGCACCTTGGGAAAATCAACTGTCAACTTTAACCCATCCACCCCTGGAAGAGCCATATTGCCCATTGACAAACAACAGAAAACGTCACAGCTTCAGGAGGTAAACGACGACAGAACGTTATATTAATTTCAGATGTTTCAACGTAAGTTCACTTTTTAAGTTATATTTGTTTGTATGTGTTACCCCCTGCAAAATGAAACTGAGATAGGATTTTCCTGTTAAATGGAAACAGATACGGGCGTGAACGGGTTAACGTGACTGTTTATTGCAAATGTGTTGATTAATTACATATTTATAACTTACAGTTCGCTCTAAGTTGTAGAATGAAAACATTGAGCTTTTGTTTGAAATCCCAGGAGAAAAACAATCAGAGGTATCATCTGTACCAATACCAAGAATGACAGCATCTTCAAATAGGACAGCTAAAATGATATTAAACAATAAATAAGTAACAAGAAAAACTTTAGAAAAGCGGTTGGTTTTTAAACTAGGTACTCTCGTTCCACATAGACTTAAAAAGAGAAGATTTAACATGCATAACAATTTTTAATTTGATTTGTAGCAAGCATATATTTTACGCAAGCATTTTCTTTCACTGTGGCATCTTTCTTTCTCTTCCTTCTTCAGTAAATTTTTTTGTGGAATACAATTAACTAATACATGAACTCAAATCTGATATTTGTCTACGTGAAGCATATACTATGCTTTTTTCTGATGTTCTCCTGGTTAATAATTTCTTTCAAATATTTTCTCCGTTCTATCGTCCTTTATCATTGAAGAATGGTTCCGCCTTACACGTTCAGATACTTTACCTAGATAAAAATACGTTACCTTTGCAAATGTATTTTTAACTATTGTGAACATTAATAAAGATACAGTCACGCAAAAGATCTGTACATAGCGTTTTACAAGAGCAGTAAATTTTTATGAAAATTGAAAAATGCTTTAACATTCTGTTTGAATATTGACATTTTTTTTGCTTTGCCTTTCTTTTAACATTCCACAACGAGTTTTTTTTGCTGCAGTTTTTGCATTATTACGACTCTAATTGGAGAAGTCTTTCAAACGAAGTCCTTACGCACTTTTTATGCGATAAAGGCCTTTCTAATTAAATTAATAGAACTATACTGGAGTCAACTCTACATTTTATCCATAAAACTGGTCGATTTTATCGAGATAATTTTAAACTCCGTTATACGCCATGCAACCACGAAGTTCTTTTTTCGTAGAAGGTAGCATTTGTGTGTAATTGCATGAAGTTTTACTTGTTTTTATAATCACGAGGTAGACATTGATCCCCGTGGTCTTTTGATCCCCGTGGAATCGTCCTTGTAGTATTATAAAGTAGTTTTTAGGTAGCCTAATAAGTAATATTTCTCAAAGGGAACAAAGACAAAATGATATCGAAATTAAGTAAAGATATTTAGCCATCGAAAGTCTTTTGTCTACATTGAAAATGGGTAGCCTAATAAGTAATATGTTTTGTAAGTTTTAAAGGGAACAAAAACAAAATAATATTAATATTTAGTTAAGATATTTAATCAGGAGTCCCTGCCCAGCAACCTTTCAAATCAAAGAAAAACGTCTGAAATATACCCACCCAATGGATAAACATGAAGATCAAAATGCAGCATAATCCGTTTTGACAAAAATCCAAGCGGTTTCCCACCTTCAATGATAGGAAATAAAGGTAACCATGCCTAAAAATAAAGAAAGTAAATTAACATGATTTTTGAAGAATGAATATGTATTCGTTTAATTTTTCAACGATAAATATGCACACCAAAGAGGGCTAAAACAAAAGAATGCGGTTTCAAACATGAAAATGCAATTTGTCACTGCGAAGAATAGATTTCAACACATTGAACGTAACCAAACAAATCATAATGAACGAAGTAATAAAGTTTTGTTGTCTTTGTTTATTTTGATTTCACTGAGTGCATTCTATCATTCTTTCAAATGTGTGAAATCTATTCTTTAAAATTGAAATTCACATTGTCATGTTTGAAACCGCAATTATATTTTACCAAATTCCCCCTGTTATGCACATCTCTTCGACTGATGCTACATTGTCGAAAAACATTTGCCCTCTATTTTACCATCATGATTTTACATAAAAACTACTTCATAAAACCAACAACTAGAAAGTTTCATATCATTCTTTATCGAATGAAGTTTTTGTACAGCTTTCATAGTATGGCGGTATTGTGTGGACTTCCCGCAAATTTAAATAGAAAATATTCTTGAATTAATGTTACGCTTTATCCATAAAACTGGTCTGGTCAGTTTAACTTTTTGCTACTCTGCCATAAGTCAACCAACCACAAAGTCTTCCTTAGTGTATTGATCTCTTTCAACCATTTTCTGTTTATTTGTTCAGTACTATATTGTATTTGCATATTAACCATTTCGATGTCATGGCCACGGGGTAGACATTGACTCATACTCTCATTGGTATCGTTTTTGTAGTGTAGTAAGGTAGTACTTTGTATGTAGTAATTTGTAATTCGTAATTTGTAAGAACATAATTCGTATGTATTGTTTATTGGAGTGAAAAGTTTTAAATATTGTTTGTGTTTTAAATAAACATCTTATCAAATTATAAAATTCAAAACTTCACCTTCATTCCTTGCGCTCCACATGCAAGCCACAGAGACTCTGAAAAATGTTTCTTATTTGAATAGACGTCTACCATATACCAAACGTTTTCTACGCATGATGCGAGAACAACTGGAGCCAAGAATTGCACCTGCAAAACAGAAGCCAAGAATTTCACACAGTTTCCACATAATCAATAAGCCTGTCCATACTACAGGGTGGCCCATATAAATGCCCCCACGTTTGCAAAACCTGCTATAGTGTTGATAATTTCGTTTATCAAATAAGAGGCTTCAACTTAAAGTGTGATAACTTGCTTATCATAACTTAAAAAGTAATCCCTGAGCGTTATGTAATATTTTCTACATAGCAGATTTTTCATTTTAAGTAAAATAGATGCAGGTATTTAGCCTGTAGGTTCTTAAAAGTGGAAGGTTCTTTCCAGGTTTTTACTGTATGTAGTATATTCAGCAGATTGCATCAGCAGCAGAAATAATCTATTTTGTATTGAGTATAACTAAGTGATTATTAGGTAGATATTGGTAAACAGGCAATAAACTCTAAATTGAAGCCTCCAATATCAAGTTAAAGCAAAAACGGAATAAGTTTCACAAACGTGGAGTCATTTTTTTGGCCAGCGTGCAAAACACACCATTCCAATTCGACCTTCACCTCAAAAACAATGGAAAGAGATAATGTAAAATGTGCAAGTTAAAAATGGGGAAAAACTACAATAAAGGCGAAACAGTGTTTCAAAGTTATTTTAAAACAAATGAAAGCTCACATAAATATGAAACTAGACAGAAATTAAACTATAGAATTCTAAAATCTTTTAAAAAATGGAGAAACTGCACTGTACAAAACATTGGTGCTCGCATGTGGAATAACCTCTCTCCCTCT
>JAYJMH010050747.1:0-13632 GCA_036873815.1 Phacellophora camtschatica | reverse complement strand
AAAGCTTTATTTTTAGCTGAAATTCAAGGCTATTACCTTACAAATGAAGCCAAATATAAGCAATTTTGAAATAGCTCAATCTAAGGCTCTAGCCTAAACAATTAAACAAAGAAAACATTTTAAATAGCTTTATTTACATCTGAAAAGTAAGGCTGTAACCTTACCATTTGAGCAAAATGTAAGAAATTTTGAAATACCTCCATTTTCAGCTAAAAAATAAGGCCAAATCTTTAACTTTTTAGTCACATTAAAGCAATTTAATATACTTTCGTTTTCAGGAGAAGCATAAAGTTATAACCTAAACATTTAAGAAAGATATTAAATTTTTGAATAGCTCTATTTTCAACCGATCTAATTCTAGCATTTCAGCCAAATATGATCAATTTTGAAAAAGCTCAATTTAAGGTGAAAAGTAGGGCTATAACCTTACGTTTTTAGACAGAATCATTTGAGAGAAATATAAATTTTTTAATAAGCTCTATTTTCAGATAAAAGGTAAAGCCATATCTTATAAAATAAGAAAAGTAGTGCAATAAAGGCTTATCATTTTAGCAACATATGGGCAAATTTGAGATACCTGTATTTTTAGCTGAAAAGTAAGACTAAAACCTTACCATTTGATACAGACAGAAGCAATTTTGAAATAGCTCTATTTTCTGCCAAAAGTAAGGCTATATCGTTACTTTTCAAACAAAATCGAGCAGTTTCAAAATAGCTCTATTTTTAGCTTTAAAACAAATAATTAACTGAAATTTTTTTAGTCAAATAAAGGCAATTTTAAAATAGTTTCATTTTCAGGTGAAGCTATAACCTTAACATGCGAGAAAAAATATTAAATTTTTAAATAGATCCTTTTCAGATAAAAAATAAGGCCTACAATTTTACCCAGATGTAAGCAATTTTATTATAGCTAAGATTTCATTTAAAATGTTAGGCTATATAATGTAAATAAGCAATTTTGAATAGCCCCGTTTTCAACTAAAATGCAAGACTATAACCTTAATTTGTAGCCAAAATTGAATAATTTTTAAATAGCTCCTTTTTCAGCTGAAAAGTAAGGCTTACCATTTGAGCCAAATATAAGCAATTTTTGATATATCCAAGTCTTCATGTAAAATGTAAGGTTTTAAAATGTAAATAAGCAAATTTATGACTATAACCCAGCTCCGTTCTTCAACCGAAAAGTAAAGTTATAGCCTTGCTAGTTGAGCTACAATTAGTCAATTTTAAAAGGCTCCATTTTCAGCTGAATAATGTTATAACCTTACTACTTGCGCCAAATATAAGAAATTTGGAGATCCATTTTCAACTGAAAAGTAAGGCTATAACCTTGTGGAAAAGTGATTGATGAGTCATGTAAAGAGGACAGCAGAAAAAATAAATTAAAATAGTATAGGCCTATGCATTTGTCACTTTATAGCTTCAAAGATGGGACTAGGAGATTTTTTTTTATTCTGAACTTTAACATTTTTATCTGTCTGCTCACCAAAATCTTATTCATTTGTAAATTTATTGCTACCAGTCAAGGACCGACTATCTTATGGACAATTATTTCATACAGGCTAATATCTACAAAACTGGCACTCAATTGTCTTCAAAAAAACATATAAGCGCATAAAGTGAGATTAGTGCGAGATTTAGTGAAATTTTTAGTAAACCTCTGACTAGTGGCCACCTCCCAATAACGGCCACTTGACCTTGGAGCTAAAAGTGGCCACTATTAGAAGTTTGACTGTATTATAATTGTCTTTTCAGACATAAAAAAGGTTTTCTTTCAAAGACAGCAATTAGAAACACAATTCACTGAAAACGAAATTGTCAGGGAGGTGATATTTATTATCATTGTTAAACTTATAGTTGTTTCATAAATCATAATTTTGCAGCCTAACAGCAGCTTTCTTGTTTACAATTACGACACACATATTCACAGCCTTTAAATCATCTTACAAATGGAGAGAGAAAACAGGCACCACTCAAGTGTTTATTTTAAAAACTTCTTTCTATTTGTCGAGGTTAATTTTTGTTGGGCTGCAAATTTTAAAAGGACGCTGCGGAGGAGCGTGGGATTTCTACTGTATTTTGTTGTTGCCAACAGGATGGAATTTTGTAAAACAAAAGATTGCCGCTTCAAACATGACAATGCGATTTGAGATTTCAAAGAATGGATGTCTCACTCTGAGTGCACTCAATCAAATCAAAATAAACAAAGACAGCAAACTTTATGATTTAGTAGATTATGATTTGCTTGGTTGCGTTAAAGGTGTTGAAATTTATTCTTTTAAGCGACAAATCTTATTGTCATGTTTGAAACCGCAATCGCTTGCCTTTACTGTCGAGTAGCAAGTCAACTGCAATAAATTGTGTGTAAATGGGTCGCAGCTTCAGGTTTGCTTAGGCAGTTATATTCGCTGGTAAAAAAGCTACAAGAGAAAAAGATTAACATAGCAAACAGAGTTGGTGACAACATAGCAAACTATTACGACACAAAATTGGCAAGCAAAGTACCTTAATACACTTATTTAAGACGCGATAGTAATTAACGCGGCTTTAATTAACGCAAACCTGAGAAAAAATGAATTTTTGGTAACATTAATTTTCCAAAGTTTATTCCTCAAAGTTAGAGAATATGGGCGAAAATTCCCTTTAACAGGAAAAAACTTTACGCTTAACACTGAAGATGACCATGAAGATGATGATTGAAACTGAATTTGTTTTATATTGCTTAGTGAAAAAACTATCGAGAAGCTATGAAAACGAATTTGAGTTTTCGTTTGTATGTTACTTCGTTTCCAAATAATGGGCCTAAATAACAACACAAAAATATCTTTCTATTGTCCGTGACTGCATCGAGTTTCAAGGCCTATATTTCAACCACAGCACAGCGATGTATAACTGTATTCTAATGCCGCTCTGTTTTTCTGTATTCTAATGTTCTAATATTTATAATTTTCAATAATTCAATATGCTTCAATGTTTTGCCATTATTATTTCAAACAAAAAGGCTTATTTGAGAGCAGGTGTTTGATAGGGGAAATACGGTATTTCAAAATGAAAAATGAAGATTGTTAAAAAGGGTGATCCTTCACATCAACGTAACCAATGCACAAAGCCTCGAAAGAACCTGAAAGCCAAAAATTGTTTGCACGAAGAGTTATAATTTTCAATTTTTTCAATTTTTTATTTCGAAAAAACAAATTTTGAATTTGTTTGAATTACAAAAAAGATACTAAAAATTCCAAAATTTGGTACTATCAAGAAATAGTTTATCCCCGAAATAGAACTTTTTTCTCCGTTCCTCCAGAGAAAATTATTCAACACAAGTCTGTTTATAACTATGGATTTTGTGGCTTCTATCAAATTTAAACTATACGGCAAAATGACAAATAAAGGCTCACTACATAAGTTCCCTGTGCTACGTTGTTGCTGCGAAGAACACCAGGCAAAGGAGCAAACTAATAAATAATTGTGTATTAATAATTGTCTAATTATTCTAAGTCTAATTTGAACTAAAAACTTGAGCTAGTATGTAATTTAAGAGCAGCTAAGAAGTTATTTCCTCTTTATAGACAATAAGATTCTACCTTATAAGATTAACACTGTCTGAAGTAACAATTAAATGTCTAGTTTTTCAAATAGCAGAGAAATGGCATCATTAATTTGCCTATTCCACTCGGAGAAATATGATTAAGCATAAATTTGGAGCTTTACATGAATTTCTTCTGTCTTCATTTCGTGACTGCTTTATCGAGGCCCCTTGTTAAACATTGCTGTAGGTCTTTTGCGTAGCTGGTAGTAAAGATAAAATGTAGCTGCACTGACAGCGTAGCTGAAAATCAAAAATATGTTATCATTGCTTTACCCCCGTATGAAAATTGAAATTTCAAAACTGTGTGCAAGTGGATTTCCACTAAGCAGGGCACGATTTCATAATTTGCCTTCGTTTTGTTATAAAAAAAATGATTTTTTTTACTTCTGCGTAGGAAGATGTTTTGCCTCTGCGGAGGAGAATGTTTTTAATTTGATGTCTGCGGAGGAGTGTCTGCAAAAGAAAAGTGCAACTTCTGCGAAGCTCCGCAACAGTAAAATTAAAAACATCTTCCTCCGCAGAGGTAAAAACACCTTCCTCCGCAGAGATAAAAATATTTACATTTTTTTTTTGACAAAACAAAAACGTCCACATTGCTAATGATTTGACGAATCAAAATCAACATAATGAATTCATATCAAAGATTGTTGCAGCCTGGAGGCGACTTGGGAGTTGTGAAGGAGCAAAAGAAAAATAGAGCATCTCAAAAAACAATAAAAATGAAAGTTTTGTACCGCAAATGAGGTATTTGGAATTCGAAAATATAGCCTATTCCTGCAGCCTAAGTCTCGATCTTTCTGTTTCTACTTGACTTTCATGAAAAAAGCTTTAAACTTAAATGTCTTGATTGGCTTTAATCGTGTAGATCTGCCTTAAGACCACATCGTTGCTATGTATCGTTTATTGTAACATTTGTTAGTGCTGTAAGTTTTTAGATTAAAATATAGTTCAGTGCCAAAATAGTCAAAATAGTTTTTACAAGATTTGTAGCCAATATTTTGAGTAACAAAAAATTAGAGCAAAGATTGATTGGAGCAGATTGATGTAAAAAAAAAGTTGATGCAAAGCCTTGCTTGGGGATTGGCCTTCCAAAAATTACGAACATTTGATGTAGTCAAAAGTTATTTGTGCCCAGGGCCCTTTATGGTCTATCGAATAAGAGGCAATAACTGCTAAAAATATCTCTAATAATAATGACATGTCTTAGTTTTAATTTTTCAGATTTTCAAATCAGGAGCATAAAGAACTTACAACGTAATAATGTATTGCAAATGTTCATTTCGAAGAGTGACACGAGATTGCCCGCCTAAAGGCCCACCAGGCACAGAACTGGCAAGATCAGACTCTACCATTATTGGCAGCGTGTTAGCAAAAGATGACATGTGTTCTATGTCTAAATAATACCATCTGTTTTGCCCAGGATCGTTACCATTCATGAAAGGAGGCCGCTAAAAAAAATAACAAGACAGGATCTGCAGAAACTGCAACTAAGGTGAAGTTGAAGACGAAACGCATTTTTTACGAGTCTGTCCAGCTTATGAAAATTTAAGACAAAACTGTATTGATGGTAAATTTTTGATCCACAGAAATCAGAGAAGCTTCAGAAAAATTATGGAAACCAAAAAGCTAGATGATCTTAGAGATCTTGCAAATTACTTAAAGTTTGCCTTTTCCAAAAGAGATAAAATCTGACCAATCATCCAAATACCGGTGCCATTGAGATTCTTGCTTTCCATTTATTGAATCATTGTATTAGTCAAAGTTGTGTTGGCTTAGAAATATTTTATATTATGTTACTTTTAAATTCTATATGTTGGTTGCTATATGTTAGTTGTTAAATTTTAAAAGTTAGTTTATATGTTAGTTGTTATGGCCCGTTGTTAGTTGTTATTGCTCGTGGTAAAAAACAATGAATCTGGCATTTTCATAAAAAGGCATTGAGGAAAAATAACAAATTTAAAGAATGTATCAAAAAAATTTTAAAATACAATAATTTACCAAGGAATAAGAATATATTTCAAAATTATTTCATTTAATGTTAGTACTTTATATTCGATAAAACGTAGGTGCCCTTGAACGTTTTCAGGAGTAAAGAAAATTATCATTTTTTGGAAGATACATTTCATGACAACAGTGTCAAAAATTAATTCTATTAACTCAAATTAATAGCACAGAAAAAAATCCTAACTGCGTGGTAGATATAAAAAAAATTCCTCCTTCGCTTACCTTTTCCGGTTTCTTTATAATGCCAACCATTTCCACTGGTCCTTCAATCTACAACGACCATTAAACATAAGATTCGTAATGTTTACAAAAGAAGCAAAAAAGTCAACAGGTTAGCCCCAAATTGTACAGGCGTTTATAAGGCTGTCAAAGTTTGATTTTGTCACCATCTTTTTGCTTACTTATGCAGATATAAACAGAGCATTATACCATATTAAATATTGGTGGCATAAAATTAACAAAACTTGGCATTAATTTATTTGGACAGAAAACGCATCAAATTCGAAACTTTTTCATGATTTTTCAGATGTTCACCCAGTAGCTACCACGTAATTTGTATTATTCATAAAACATACAACAAGAGAAGCTTAAATGTATTTGTTTAAAATAACAAAAATTCAATTTACACTAAAAATATGTTAAATTTTGTAAATGAAAAAAATCAAAATCAGCTAATTGCCTGTCCCTCCTTTCTCGTTTCAACAGATATTTTTCTCTTTGGAACCCAACCTCTATTTACCAGTATTCTCTCCCTGTCAATAAAAAAATAAAAGATATAAACTTTTTATTGATTAATGGGTTTGCCAACAACAAAGGACAGTTCTGGGAGCAAAATACCAATGAAAATTCTCGTGCTCGTGAGCCAATGAAAACGGATAACAGCCAGGTATGTATCAGGGGTGTTGTATGAAATAGCCCTGGGTAAGAGGTTGTTTCAACGCAAGTGTCATTCTGTCAATGTCAATTCGTGCAACGCGTATTTTTGAGACCCAATTCATTATTGAAACCTGGATTCAAAGCAATTATCATTAAAAAAAAAATAATTCTCTATATTTACATGCTTACAAATTTCTGGTGAAACAACCCTGTACAATTTAGCGTCATGTACTGTGACAAATACAATTAAAAGCATGCATACCCAGATGTCAGTAATTTGAACGGTGTGATAATATGATATCCAACTTCAATTTCAGTCTTTCCTTGAGAATCCTTATTAATGATTCTTGGGCCTAACAGTAATTCATTTTTATGGTCAAACTCTCCTGCAATTTTTACACGCCTGTGTATCAGTGAGCCCACTTGATCCAAGCTGAAATAAAATTCATCATTAAAAAGATTTAAATAGCATTCAACAACGTGCTTACAATGTTGACAAAAAGGCACGTGGTATAAAAAGCATGGAATGAAAAAGCAAAACATTACCAAAACTGATGCAGTTATTCATCAAGGTAGAATTTTATTGGTGCCAAGCTGTAAAACAATTGAGTTCTAAAACTGTGAAATCAGGGACTGCAAAGACGGTGGGGTTGGTGGGGCTCCACCACTTTTTGAAGAAGTACAAAAAGTTTAAGGGTTGTCTTCTGAGAATATTGAAAAACTTAAAGAGCTGTCTTATGAAGAAAGAGCACTAATGAGCGAGAATAGCCAAGTTTGTCCGTAGTTTCACATGTCAATCCAGCAACCAGTGCGTCTCGCAAGGAACACTCTTTTTTTTTGGTAAAAAAAGCTCCATTCTTGGCCACGCTCGAACATGCAACAACATAGATTTAACAATCTCGCAATTCTAAATATCCACCACAATTTACGAAGCGACCAATCACTAGTTAACAATACCAATAAGAAGAAAAACAACAATAATAATAAGTGTACTATCGAGCATATCCACTACAAGCGTGCGTGGCTCTTTAACTCATATCCACTACAAGCGTGCGTGGCTCTTTAACTAAAATTAAAAGTAAGTTAACAATTACAGAAGTAAAAACAATAACATAGAGATAGAAATAGAAATAAAAGGTACGTTATTCCAGTTTTTCCCTAGTTCCTTCTAATAAAAATGCTTCTTAAGGTCGCCACAAAATGTTGTAAGTAAGTAAGTGAGTAAGTTTTATTTGCCACATAATTAAAAGTTTAAAATTTAAAATTGAAATAAAAGGATAAAATTTTACACAATTCGTAAAGTAAAAAATAAATGAGTAATGAATACATAAAAACAAATTTAAAAACACACACCCCTAAGTGGCACGGAGAGCACTAAAAGATCAAAAAGACCTGGATTCCATAATTGCGAGGTTAAACCACGTTTTATATAACCACGTAAAGTATTGAAGAATTTCGCAGCAGCGTTTTGAAAAGTGTTTGGTATATCTGATGGCTTTATCCGAATTTCTTCTCTACTTCGCAATACTCTGTTGCACGTTTTGCAGCTGGAGTTTGCTTATTACTGGCCAGTCTTTGCTGTGGATAGCTTTAAAGGTCTATTTCAAGGGGTTAAAATCCCGTCTTTTTGCAAATTGGTAGCCATCCGAATGTCAAACTATATTTTGTATGAGTGTAACGTTTAACTGCAAAGCTTTCCATGGCTTTCTGCAGTTTTTTTCATCTATTGGTGACTCAAAAGAGTATAAATACAATCAATCAAATGAATTTTTGTCAGAATCAATGATTCGCTAATGTTTTACGTTATATAAATGGTGCAAAATAATTTACTTTAAATTACAGCAAATGTTTATTCAGTTTGTTTTTGTTTGGTATTTGTTTAGCATTTATAATTATCAATACAACTGGTGTAAGCTTTATAACATCATACATATTTATGGCATTTCATAGCATTTTAAAACTTTTATATGAGTTTAGAAATATATAATGTCAAGAGGGGCATTTCCCAGAGTGTCAATTGGAGTGGTAGCTGTAAATACAATTCCTGGGACTTGGCTATTACACCTCTTTGATCCCCCCCAACCACTTTTAAATTGTTCCATGGTCCCTGGCACCGTTAATTGTTTCATACATTTCTTTGGAAGATATTTTAAATGCATATTTATAATATAATTTAATGTCAATGATCAAAACAGAATTAGTCCGCTGCACTAACCCAATAAAAAATTAAACTCCACGATTGCTATATAATATTATTATTCAATTGAAAACTGCAACAAACCTCAATGAAATATCAACTGGCTCCATTTGTGTTTTTGTCTCTAACTCCTTGATAAGGTTTTTCTTCCACTGGAGGCGAAATATTTGCCAAGTTCCAAGACCAAATGCAGTAACAGGAAGAATAAGAAGGAGGCTTTTAAGATCCAACGAAGTGCTTTTGTTTCCAGTGGAATTGTTCGATGTCATCCTTTTAACAACTGAATGAAACAAAAAAACTTCAATTCAATTTCATTCTAATATAATAATAAAATACACTGTTCTACGTTTCTCATTGTACAATTTTTTTGGTGAGCTTCAAATAAAAATCCAAATTCTAAAAACAAACATTTTATTTTAATTAATCACGTGGAATGTTGTTAGGCAACCAAACCACAGAAAATGCCATGGACAATAGGCTCAGTACTAGGAATTGTATTTATTACTGAATGTTTGTAAATAAAAAAAATAATACAGTTCAATTAACGGGTTCTAGTTGACTAAGAATACACTTTTCTACAAAGGCAAGAAAATTGTCCATTGTTTGTGTGAACACATAAATAGCAATATAAAGGTGTATGATGCTTCAATGTTATATTTCCAGAGGTCATCAAAAGTAAATGATATATTATATACTGGGTGACACAAAAAAAGCTCTGATGTTTCAAAAATCACCAAAATTAGAATTTGCTACACATTAAGAAATTTTCTTTTAGCTAATGTAGAAAGGATCAAATCAATTATCAAATTACCTTTATGTTTAGGACGCGATCGAATGCAGGCGTAATTTAAACTTGAAAGCCTGATATTGAGCTATACTTCAGCAAATCAAGATCAAGATCCCGTTCATACAATTTCATTACAACAATATTAATGAGCTTGGGAAATATTTGACATTTCTACAAATAATTCAGCCTTTCGCGTACACGAGAATGCAAAAATGATTGATTTTCGAAACGCGGAAAAATTTTTGGGTCACCCGGTATAAAAAGCCTTGGCAAAAGCAATTGACAGGTTTGCTGTTGAGATTGACTTCTATTTCTATATATATGATCTACTACTTCAATACTAAAAAAGCATGGCCTGGTGGTTAGGGTGCCGGACTCATGATTGCAAGGTCGTGGGTTTGAATCCCACCAAGGTCATACTTATATACTTGCTGCGAAAGTGTGAGGGGAGCTGCTAATTCTCTGTAATTTCAGGCAAAAGCAAAAGGAATCACGAGGTGTGGTCACATTTAAAGGAAGGACCTGGGTCGCCCTGATGGGCCCCCCTGCGCCAAGCGCAGAAACCCATACCTTGCAAGAATAGCAAGTGTATGTGCCTGAAACTGTATGACCAGTGTACCCTGCTGGAAACAAGTCATCTCGAGACTTTCGCGGGCTAGGCACGTTAAATACGAAAATTCTACTCTCAAACAATCGATCTTGTGGATCTGTATACTATTGACCATTTAAACCTTTTAATTTTTTCAATTTTATTCTTTGGATTGAGGTTGTAAATACTAGGATAATCTATTAAGAATCATATTGTAAGTAGTTTGACAAATTGTAAACAGATGAAAATTATCATTATTTTTTAGGTTTCGTGCAATACGTTTTGTTTTTTAATTGAGAGCCCCTTGAAAATCAATATTTTATTGAAGGGCAAAATATTTGAAAATGAAAAATATTTGAAATGAAAAATGAAATGAAAAAATTAGCAGGTGGAAGGTTACGGGTGCCATAAAATATTTCAAAACTCTTTATTGAAATTTAAATTTAAAACGAGTTTAAAATGCGCAATTTCTGTAAAAATTAAATTAACTTTTGTAAAAATTAAACTAATTTTTAAACGTTATTTTCATATTTAAGTTGGATCTTGAGAAAAACTGACATGAGCTTGAGTTTTAAATTAAGAAAGACCCTTATTTAGTTTAAATTTTCAAAAGCATTTTTCCCATGCTCAAGACTTTATAAGCGTTTGGGTTTTCCGCTTTGATAAAATCTTTCTGGCCTGTGCAATGACTTGTGTTGATATAATGAGATTTGAGAATTTAAGAAATTTCCGAACAGAGAAAATTAGTCTTCCAACAGATAATTTAATCGAAAAATAAACAAATAATACCTTTTTAAGCACTTTGCTCTTCGCTTTAGAGAACAGCTTGGCGCAAAACCCTGCTTGTATCGCATCCATTGTTTCCATTGGGTTAATCGAAGCTTCGATGATTCTTTCCAAAGCAAACCGCACAGCGGCAGGAGGCCTTGCATTAGCAGTCTTGTCAGGCATCAAGACTACTTTTCCAGGGTCAATGTATGGGCCAATGACACACGTTTTGTTGAAGTATACACAGTTATTGTCATCAGGCCTTTCTGAATCTTACAAATTAAAAAAACAACATAATTACAAGCAAAATAAATCATATATACCATTTTCTAATATCTTTATATCATTGTTTTTAGTTCGGCTATATTCTGTAAATATATATATTGGGAATATATACTTTTTTGCAATCATATCTTTCAAATAAAACTGTTTTTCTTTTGTACCCCTTTCCGCATGAGGCAATAACCTACGAACCTCTCCCCAATCGATCAAAATCATTTGGACTTGGTGAAAACCCAAGATTGGTGAAAGCCCAAGTTGAAAATATCAAATTAAAGTTGACAAATAAATTGAACGTTACCTTCTTGTCTTTTGTCAGCTCCTTCATTATTAGATTGCACACTGCTTTCTAGAAGTGTATTTGCAGACCTAAGAAAACATAATCAATCGAGTTTAAACCTTTCACCTCTTAATAAATTTGAATTTTAACTTTTCACACCTAAATTTAGTTTTAAACTTTCACCCCTAAATTGATTAAGTTTAACCGTTCCCCCTAAATTGATTGAATTTTAACTTTCACCCCAAAATTGGATTCTTTCCACTTTCTACTCTTAATCGAATTTTAACCCAGTATATATATACATTAGTTGAATTTTAACATTTAACAAATTAAACAAAAAATATCCAGACCAGATCACAATATAACATAAGAGAAACGTCTAATGGAGTATAACGAGTATATCAGTACAACTCATGGATAGACACAGCGTTAATGATAACAAACCACATACTAATTCATTCACCCCGGGAAAGGCCATATGGCCCATTGCCAAGTACTACAAAACGTCATATTTCCAGGAGGTAAATACAGACATAACTTTACATAGATTTCAGATATTTCAACTTAAGTTTATCTCTTGAATTATGTTGGTTTTTAAGTGCTACCCCCTGTAAAATGAAATTTAGATGTGGGATTTTCGTGTTGATTGGAAATAAATCCGGGCGTGAAAGGGATAATTTGATAATTCACTTACGTGCTATCAGCCTTTGCTTTAATTTTCTTTTTCAAATCCTCTAAAAAATAATTAAGAAATCGCATTTAAAATTTAAACGAATAAAAAAATATATTTATATATATATATTACTTATTCTGTTTTTTACAGTAAAAATCCGCATATAAGAACTACAACTTTTGAGAAACCCTAAAATGTTTATCATAAATTTCTGAAAAAGGTGTAATTTTGACGAAACTAGAGAAAAAGATTTGAAAAGTCAATGGGAATTAAAATAATGCAGTTACTGCACCGCAACTTGTGAGTAGACTGGTCCCCTTCTTGTGAGTAGACTGGCCCCTTTCTTGTGAGTAGACTGGCCCCATTCATTTGAGCATTTTGAAATTTCGTATGCCCCAAAATAAAAAACATTTTTAGGGACACCTTCAAAGCATAAGGTTCTTGCATGCTGGGTTTTACTGTATTTATCAGGTATTCATTATGGTATGTACTTACCTTTGATGACTTGATTCTGCTTACCAAGAACAGTTTGGAAAGATGGTAAGGTCACTAATCTATAAACGGAAATTGGATAAAGTGAAAACGCCAGACTTAACTATTTTTTATCCCCCATGTTTAGTTCACCGGTGGGTTTTAAAACACGAGTAACGTTGCTCGTACAACGTGCTCCTTACTGTGTCTTTTCTTTGTTTCTGACAGGCCTATCTTATGAAACCGTCGAGCCTCTGCTGCGATGCTTTTTATGAGCAGCGCAGCAAAGGCGCAACTGTTTCACAAGACAAGCCTGTCAGAAAGGAAGAAAGGGCACAGGAAAGAAACAATCCGCACGCTGAACGAACAACCTTAAAAAATAGTGTTACAAAACCCATGGTTCGTCTAGGCCTGTTAGAAAATAGTAAGAGGGCCAAAATGTATGCATAAAGAGCAGCAATTTTTGACAAAAATAAAATAATGAGGTCATAAAAATTTATCACAGCATGAGCTTCGTTTTCAGCTCTCGTGCGAGAATTGCAACTGTAGTAATTTGTATACATAAAATTATGGAAACATTGCTTTACTTTGAACTACTTGAAATTGTGTATGCTCGTTGCTATCAAAGAAGAGAAACATTGATGCTCTAATTATGAAATCAAATTAGCATTCGTGATACTATAGCACAGCTCATTGCCACAGAAAAACATTGATCAGGTTTCGTGGAAGCTACTATGCAAAGATTAAACAAAACAAGGTTGTCTGCAAAAATTCATTTAAATAAAGCAATCGAAAAAATATATACATGATATGAAAAAATACAGATTCTTGAAATCTCTTGAAATTCTTGCTTGAAAAAGCAATGTTTTGATTCTCTGCTTGAGAGAATTAGCCTTGTCTTCGATGGCTAATCGCTTTGAAATTTGTGTGTCAATTCCACTATTGCTATAAAATCTGATCTTGCTGTACGAAACCGCAATCCTTTGTTTCACAAAAGTTCCCCTTGTTAAGCCCTGTTTACACTACAAAAACCCACCAAGGGTTAACCCCGGGTTCAACCTACTTATGTTGGATTTTTTGTAGTGTAAACGCAAACCAACCTGGGTTCAACCCGGGTTCAAC
>JAYJMH010050736.1:0-13632 GCA_036873815.1 Phacellophora camtschatica | reverse complement strand
CATAATTTCTGATTTGTTGATTACGGCTCTTTACTTTTTAAAAATAATTTCTTCAGATTAGCAACTTCTATGTCAGGCGAAAGGTGAGAAAGCTAATAATAGTGTCAGACGACAGGTGAGAAAGCTAATAATAGCTTACGCTGTCTGCCAAATTTTTAATTTATAATTTATTAGTTTGTTAGCTATTTATTTGAAAACACTCCTACACTTATATTTTGTTAGTAATGTTAGTTAGTGTATATTTTGTTAGTAATTTGGACTCGGCATGTCTCAACTACTAAAGTTGTTTAGTTATCACAGCAAACGACATTACCTATTATGGTCTTAAAATAACATTGTTAATGTTAAATGTATATTTTTATTACCATTCCATAGGAACAAGTGTTACATCCAAACTGCGATACGTTTGATAACATTGATTGGATTATTGGAAATCATTCAGATGAGTTGACGCCGTGGATTCCGGTTATTACTGCAAGGTAAGGATCTTGGACCCGCGGAATATTGGATCTTTGACAATCACAATTTGTTTATTATTATAAAATGCGCGAAAACGTGATGATTTAGTACTTTGTATAATCCAACACAGATCATGATTAGGACGGTAAGATCGAGTGCTTTTCTGTTTTTTGTGTAATAAATTTTAATAAATTTTCTGTTTTGTAGATCTTCATACCAAGCTAAATATTTTCTGCTTCCATGTTGTTTTCATGACTTCAAAGGCAAGGTTTGTTTATTTGTTGAAAATATCAACATTTTATTTGATGGTTTAATTTTTATGATATATATAATACATCATATAAATATATACGAAGATAAATTTACTTTTAGAGTATTGATGTTTTTTTGTTTTCCAATAATATACATTTTCATAATAATACACACTTCGTTGAATTGTTTGAAATAAGAAGAGGAGTGAGGCAAGGCTGCATATTGTCACTATATCTCTACAATATATACTCTGAAGACATAATGAGAACTTCACCAGATGGGAAAGAACAATGAATTGGTGTTCTGCGGCCGTGTCAGACGCGAACACATAACAAGAAATTGTATTGAAAGCCATTGTACAGAATTTAAGCTCAATCTGGAAAAGCAAAGGTGTGAACATCAAACCAAAGATTTGTTTACTGATGGCATTAGCCTTTCCCATAGCCACTAATGGAACACAGTTTTGGACACTAAAAGAAGATGACAAGAAATAATTTGAAAGCTTTTGAAATGTTGTGCCATTGAACAGTTTTACGAGTCTCGTGGTAGAATCATAGATCGAATGAATGGGTATTAGGAAAGATTCAATCAAAGCGTATTCTGTTAAGCAACATAGCATAAAAAAACTAAGAATATTTGGGCACACATTGACAAGAAGAAGGTTATAAAAGACAACCATACAAAGAAACGTAGCACAGAAAAGAAAATTAGGAAGGCCAAGGAAAGCATGGCAAAATGACGTTACGGGATGGAGCGGAAAAAGGCTGCAGTAAACATCTAGACTGGCAAAGGAGCGGAGTGTTTGGCGTGAGCTTGTAAAGATAATCTATTTGAGTGATAATTTGAATTTTTTAATGGAACTTTTGTTTAGTTTGAAATATATTTAATTTGCTGGTTGATAAGGTTTGATTTGTTATTTCGCAGTTCAAGATAAAGTACCACAATTGTTCTCAATATCAAACATATTTGAGTTACATTCATGAACTTGGGGAAGCCTGTGGTTTTGTCATCGAGCAAGACATTCAACGAATACCTTCAACAAAACGGGTAACACAAAGACATTATTCGTGTTTTATTTGCATGAAAAGTTGCAATTAAATTATTTTTTGCTTCAAACTTTTCAATTTGAGTTATTACCATTTATTTATCAAAACAACTCGCTGACTTTAATATCGACTTGGATGTTGAAAATTAAAAACGTATCGTGTCAGATGGAAAAACGTAGGCTTACAATGAGTTTATTATTGCCTCAATATGAGTTTTGAAGAAGAGGACAATTTCTATTTTTAAAGATAACGTGTTTTAGGTTATCAGTCGCCATATCATCACAATGATGAAGGTGAAACTACTTTTTCTTACCGATAAACGTCATCATGAAAAACGCAACATGGCGAAAACCAGTGTTACTGTCCGTTGTAGAGAGTTGTCCGTTGCTGGGAGGTGTCCGTTGTAAGAAGCGTCCGTTGTAGAGAGGTGTCTGTTAATGGAAGGTCTGTTGTTGGGGGGAGTCCGTTGTTGTGATGTGTCCGTTGTAGAGAGGTGTCCGTTAATGGAAGTTTCACTGTATTTTTAAGTAAATTGTCAAGTATCTCAACAAATAATTTTTCTTAGATTTAATTAAAAAACTCTTTGGATGTAATGTTTAACAAACATTGATTTGAGACATTGATTGATTGTATGGTTTTTTATTTGCATTAAAAAGGTTCCAATACTACTTTGAATTTTTCAGACTTGTCATATTGGAAGACAAAGAACATATTCGGAAACACAGCAAGGCAAAATAGATGACAGAATACAAAATCTATTGACAACCAGAAATTGTAATATTAAACTCAACGAAAATGTGCATTTTACTTTTCAAGAACATTTTACTGATAATTGTCATCCAATCGAGAAAAGTGTCAGAGATGATGACCCTGAGGGTTTTGTGCCACGTGATGCAAAAGAAAAGGTTCGAAATTGCACACAAATAGATACATATACAAAGGAATATGTTATTGAAAAAGTAGCAAATTCTTTGTTAGAATGTGGTAACCAATTTGGAATTGAAGACGGACTTTTCACTTCAAAAGGGAGACCCTGCTCACATTGGAATTGTGGAGGTAATTATTCGTAAGAAAACATTTGTCCGAAAAAATGTTTAGTAAAAGAATTTAGCGAGAATGACCAGGCCCTTTATTTGGTTTAACTTTCATGTTCTTTTTTACCTTTTTAATGAAAGATAAATTTTCAGTTTAAGTAGTGATATTTTTTCTTTTGATAAATGGATATCGATAATTGGATGATTTGAAAAATTATTTTATTTTCGTTATATGCATTTTAGGTACGTTGTCGCTGGACAAGGTAACTTTGTTGCTAGGCAAAGAATGTCTTCAGAAATTGAAGAGTCAATGCGGAGGAGTACAGACACTAATAAGAAATCATGGTCATATTTTTAGAGGTGATTTTTTAAATGGTGCTGTTAGTTTCAAACATATTGAGATATATCAGCAGAAAAAACCTATTATGAGAAAGAAGTTTTGTTGCTTTTTTGATTACTAATGTTATTATCACAATATATAGCTGAAAATGAAAATGAAAGATTTTGGTAACTGTGAAAACGTTTCAAACAGAACACCGTAAATACCGATGGAACACTCGATTTATACAAGTTGTACAAAAATCCACAATATATTTTTTCTGAAATTATTGCTGTAAGCTAAATTACTAAAATACCAAATTTTAGGTCTCCAGTTTGGGGAGTCGACTTAAACGCCCAGTCGACTTTTACAGGAGTGTTTACGGTAACAAAACCTGTTTTCTGAAGAATTACTACAAGTAAGAATAACTAAAAATGTACGTGCTAACACGCTTGAAATGATTTAAATGGTATCCAAAACACGATATATTGGAGCATCAGATTTACAAATTCGAAAAAAGTTATCTCATTTTTTTAACCTCTTTTGTTGTGAGAATAATAATTTTACTTTTTTCTTTGCATTCAAATACAAGGCTTTTTATATTGCAGTTATAAAAGGTGAAGTAACATTGAGAAATTACAAAAGCATAGACAGTTGTTTACATAGAAAGTCGAAGAAAAGCGGAAAGTTAAGGACAAAATGTAACTACAAAACAAAATTATGTTGGTTTTATTTACACCATCCTGATGGATGCATTGTATCGAATAAACAGTGTCAGTTTGCTCATGGTAAGTCTGAACTTGTGTAGTTATGATTTAGAAAGGTATTTAATTTAGTAACTTTTTGAAAAATATATTTTATGGCTGTACCATCGTGGCATTTTTCTTCAAAATAAAGCTATTTTCTCGTTCTACCTGGAGCATACTGACGTTTTTTATGAAGAGTTTCTATTGCCTTGTTGAATTTTTTATGGTTCTTTGCAAGTACTGGCATAGTGCTCGATTGAACGTTTGATGTTGTGTTGGTGTTTCCAATCGTTGACATAGTCCGTTGCCTATGCGATGTCGAAGTAGACCTACACCGTGGTTGTTGTTGTTGCATATCTTCTTCAACTCCATTCGTTGTCGTTCTTTCTAGTCGCTCTGAAATACGAAATACGAAATACGAAATATGAAATACCAAATACCTACGAAATACGAAATACGATATACGAAATACGATGAGAAAGAAGACCAATGACGATGAGAAAAAATACCTGAAATTTCTGAAAAACGTATATATAAGAAACATTAAGTTAGATATTTCCTATATTTGGGGATTTTTCCAATAATTAAAACACGTTGAATGTATGCATTTTGTTCAAATGGAGATAATTGTAGAATATACGAAAAAGCAACAAAACGTGGTCACACGGCAGCCATCTTTATTTATATGCACTTGAACTTGAGATAAATAAAGAATGTTTTTGTTGGTTTGAGACGTTTCCATATCCATTGTTCATATTCATCTTGCGTTTACTATTTCTAAGACAAAATTAAAGATCATTATCATTGTATCCTGGTTAAAATCTCCTCTTCATAAAATTCACATGCTCCACCTATTTGAAACATCGGAAAATCCTCAAGAATAAGTTTCCAAGTTAATGTTTCAGCTTTGAAATCATCTTTAATCGCTTCAATCAGTCAGTCATCTAAGTTGATATAACCTTTAGCTGCACAGATATGAATAATTATACGGGTACAAAATTGTATTACTAATAGCAAAAGAAAACTTACGCATTGCTTCTGGGTAAAGGTTGCGCATATTGTCTAACAAGGGTACGTATTTTATCTCATTGTTTTCTGGGTCATCTGAAAAAAATGTTTTAAATGATAAATCACAAAATTTTTTTGACATGATGGAATCTTGTCTTTCATCAAGTTTTCATCAGACAATCTTTTCATCCTTTTAAAAGACAGAACAATCAAATAATTTAGACTTACGAATGACTTCAATAAGAATGAGAACCTCTCTTTCTTTCAAAATTGATGTTGCATATTCCATGTTATTTTCTTGAAGTTTTTTGACTTCGCCTCTTTCATCGCTGAGATCTAATACAGCTGAGAGAAGAAAAGGTTTTAATTCACACTAAGATTGATATGTATAATGACCTCACAGAATCAGAACTTCTGGCTGTGATGAATTATCGAGAGTTTTCGAGGAACGAAGGAAGAAAAGAAGAGTTAGTTCATCTTTACACAGATTTAATGCTAATAAGCAACTGATGAGCAACATCGAGTCCTATTTTTGAGGTTACCTGAAGCTTCAAAAAGCTTCATAATTATATCAATATAATGTCAATTTAATACAAATTTTTTCCACTGACTGAATAATGAATTATTTTCAAAAATAAAGAATATCGCTTACATACCATCATTTTTGCATTTACATCTCTTCTTAATATCATCTAGCAAAACTATTTTTTTGCAATTGGGGTTAAACAAAGCGTTGTTGCCATCTGAGAATAAAAATATATATAATAAATATAGAACGAAACGGCGTTAAAAGAGGATTTTGAATATAAATCCTGCCCGGATCGGATATGTTGAAAAAGGATTCGAATTGCAATCAACACGTTTCTGTTTAGTTTTGTGTTGCAGAAGGTAAGATTACATATTCAAGTTTAGGCCATTGAAATAAAAACATCACATTTTTATCATTTTATGTTATTAACTGAAAGCCTATTTGTTTTCATACTTGCCTCCAAACTTTACTGTAATGAAAGCCATTCTTTAAGCAGGTGAAAGAAAGAAGTATGTTTTACTTTCAATAATACTTTTTAAATAATTTTGTCAACAATGGCATCAATGATTTATAAACTTGGTACCGCTTTACTGTAATTGTTCTCAAAACTTTGACACGTCCCACTTAGCGGTAATTGTGAATCTGTTTCAAGATTAGGTTTCAAGATAAAATATATGAAAACTCGATAATGTTTCTCACTGTTATTTTTAACAATTATTTTCTTTGAATCACCGATTCTAAAAAAAAGATTAACCACGAATATTCTTTTGAAGACCTTTCTTGTTGTTAATCAAGGGAATCATTTTTTAAATCAATACATAAACAATAAATTCAATGCAAAAGATTTGCCGACTTCCAGGGAAGAAAATTTTTAATTGCTTTGAGACGTACATTTGTCTCTAGATATTTCCGATTAAATTTGCGTGTGAGTTTGTTGTTAACTTTGTCTGTGCATTCTTTTTATCTTTCTTGGTTTTGGTAACGACAACAAGAATTTAAAAACATGTATTCAAATTTTAAAAGTTTGACTATGTAAACATTAGCGCAAGTAAGCCTGAGAAGCGCAAGTAAGCCTGAAAATGTTTCGTTTTTACCAAGGGGTCAGTTGGCATACTAAAATACGGGGGTCACTTTTATAAAAATATAAGATACTATTTAAATATTGATGAGCATAAAATATCTAATCATTTGGTATCCTTTGCATGGGTGCAAGATTATTTGGCTACCTGAAACATTAAAAAGTAAATCATCAACGTTACAATGTTTTTTTAATTGCAACCTTTGAAGCTCTTTTTCTGTGTCACAATTCTGGACAGCTTTGGTCGTAAGTCATAAGGTAAGATAGGCTACAACCTCCTTTTCTGACGAGGTACATTGTTAGAGCCTTTAGATTTTCGTTAAAATTATGCGAATTTAAAGTCTCTTTTTCAAGCAAAACGTAATGCTACAGCTATTTGAAAAAATCGTTTAATTTTGAATCTCCTTCTTTTTAGCCGAAAATGTAAGGTTTTAACGTAGCTATTCTGTCGTTATTTTGACAAAAATTGACCTTTTTGAATAGGCTTCTTTTCAACCAATTATATAAGGTTATAGCCCTGCTATATTAACTAAAATAAGTAGATTTTTAATTGGCTTCTTTTTAGCCAAAAATGTAATGTAAATACCTTGCTATTTTGACTAAACTTATACTATTTTAAATGGATCTCTTTTTAGATAAAAATGTAAGGTTATAGCCTTGTTACTTTTACTAAATTTAGCCGAATTTGAACAGGCTTTGTTTTGAAATTTATTGTAAGGTTGTAGCCTTGCTATTTTTACTGAAATTTACTGATTTTAAATAGGCTTCTCTTTAGATTTATTGTAAGGATATAGCCTTGTAATTTTGTAATTTAAATATGCCTTTAGTTTTTCACCAAGAATTATGAGGACATAGCCTTATTATTTAGACTAACATTACCCGATTTTAATTGGCGCCTTTTAATCGTGAATTTAAGGTTATAGCCTTGTTATTTTCTTTTAAATCATTACATTTTAAATAGGCTTCTTTTCGGCCAAAAATATAAGGTTAAAGCCATGTTCTTTGTGTTAATTCCGAAAAAATGTTATTATGCTTCTTTTCGGACGAATTTGTTAAGGTGATAGCCTTATTATTTTGAATAAAGTAGAAAAATTTTAACAAAACTCGTTTTAGCTAAGGACGTAAGGATATAGCTTTGCTATTTTGATTAAAATTAGCTTATTGTAAAAACACTAGTTTTTAGCTAAACATGTAAGGTTATAGCCTTGCTATTTTGACTAAAGTTAGCTAATTTTATCATGGCTTCTATTTGGCTTAAAATGTAATTTTATAGACTTTTATAGACAATTTTTGCAAAAGTTAGACGATTCTAAATTGACATCTTTTTAGTCAAAAAGGGAAGGTTATAGCCTTGCCATTTTAACTAAAATTAGTATATTTAAATAGGATTCTAGTTACCTAATGTTATAGACTTGCTATTATTACAAATTTAGACGAGTTTTTTACTCAAAAGGTTCCGGCTATAGCCTTGCTATCTTGTCTAAAAGTATTTAATTTTAAATAAGTTTCTTATTTGCCAAGAATGCAAGATTGCTTCTATGACTAAAATTATATTATTCTAAATGGGTCTCTTTTCAGCCAAAAGTGTAAGTTATAGCCTTGCTGTTTTGCCTAAAATTAATCGATTTTAAATGGGCCTTGCTAATTTGAGTAAAATTGTGGATTTAGTATGCAAACAGAGCCGATTTGATGGTGCAAAAACGTAACTGTGCACGTTTTTTTGTTGTACTTTAGATAAGGCTATAGCCTTTCCATTTTCTAAAAGCTAAGGTTGCTTTTTCATTATAATTAGCTGTTTTTGAAAAGTAATTTTTGGGAAAAATTGACGGTTATAATAGCTTTGCCATTTTCATTAAAATAGACCTATTCAGCTCTAGCGTGTTGATATCCAATTCTAGGAATGTGATCAAGCCCGTGGTAAATTTTAGTAACCTTCCACTTCGTGCATTGAGAGCACGAGTTTTTATATCATAAAATAAGTCCCAAAAATCGAAAGATGCTTTATTAAGAAATTGGTCACATGACTTGAATTGGGTGTAAACAAACCTTAGCTGAATATGTATATATGCCAATTTTTAAACGCTATGTGATTCTGATTAAAGTAAGGCGGTTTTGAAAAACCTTCTTGTAAGCCAAAGAGTACGGTTATAAAAGATATGGATGAGGTCATACAAGAAAAAAGTTGCTACTCTGAAACAAAAAGGTTGCTCACCTTTTGATAAAATAATTTGTTAAATTTCAAAGTAGACTATTTAAGCAAAAATGTCTTTTTCAATAAATAAATTCTTGTCAACTAACTAAGAACAAAAATAATTAAACTTTCACACAAGTCAGTAATAAACATTCCATATGCCCATGCCTATACATAAATTCTACAACCAAATCATCAAGTGATGAAAATTATGTTACAAAAAATATCATTCAGATATTTTACAAATTTGTTCATTTCTTCCAAATGAAGTTCTTTAAAACTATTTCCCAAAAAATAAATAGCTTATGTATCGTATAAAAAGTCCCTGAAGGATTAGCTTTTAACATATTATTCATGTTAATAAATTTTATTTTTTGTTGCTTTTTAATAATTATGATTTTGTATTTAAAGCTAACCCGTGTATAAACAAATTGTCAGGATATCCCAAGTTTGGATGAAGTGCTGATCTTGATGTTTCGTGATAGCTAATGTAGCGTAGATCACAGATTGTCTAAAACAATAATAAAATGGCTTTAACATTTTTAAATAAGAACCTTGCAAATATTAATACAGAAAATGCTTTGTTTTCAAACTGTAAAGTAGATCACAACTGATTGAACACTATTGTTTTCTTCAAAACAACGGCTAGATACTAATAATAGCTCTTCTGTACTGATTCTGTTCAAAGTTGTCTTGATTGAAATGAATTATACCAATCATCCTTAGAAGCATTCTCAAATAAAAAAAAGTTTAGCAATCCATGTATAACTACAGTTATTATTTGAGAACTTACCTTTCCTGTTAATTGGTTCAAACCCAAGTTCTTCTGCAGGTTCAGAAACAATACGTTCTTCTGCAACAACAATAATAATACACGTATTCTGTAAACGTATTTCAACAATGCGATTGCAACCTTGAAACTTTTATACTTTATATAGGATTACCTTTCACCAAACAAATTTTTAACGATCTCATCGTAATAATTAACACTTTTTACACAGAGGTTGGAAAAGTGACCACCTCTGCAAGGTAGCAGAAGCAATAAGCTCCACATTCAATCATTTTTAGCTTGTATCTATTTTCACAAATATGGAATGTTTCAAATGGATAGCTTTTTCAAAAACATTGAGCAGTTGTAGCTATTCCCGGCTAGAGACAATATATCAATTGTTGCAAAAATCTTAGCGAATACATTAAGCACTGCTGCGCTTTTCTCGATAAAGCGATAACTTAAATCGATAACTATAATCGAAAATTTAAATCGATAACTATAGAATGAAAATGATCATCACCTTGACTTGCAAGTGATAAACTCTGGGACTCATTAGAATTTGTTTTATCCTGTCTTTTCTGAGATCGATCATCATTAGCAGTTCGAAGATCAGTCAGTAACTGTGAAGTCCATTTTTCTAAACCTAAAATAAAATCAATGCAACTCTGAGGCATAAAAGCAATGAAAATAAAACCGAATATTTAACTGATACTAAGGTATTAGACATAGTGGCTTGAGAATCGTGACATTGAATAAGACATTAGACAAGTAGGCTCCATCCGTAAATACACCATTGTTTTGTCTATTTCTACAATGTCATTATTATGTCAAGTTAGGGATGTATTAATACTGTACGGATCACGTTTTTATCCGATTTCGTTTACACTAGGACGAGTGATCCAATACAATTTTGTACTACTATCGGATACAGTTTTATGCTTGCTAGGAAAAAAGAACACTTTCTTAACTGTACGGTTCTAAAACTGCATTACTTTTGACAGAATTCTTTTATTTACCTCTGCTCTGCTTCACATGTGATAACCGTCCCAATACTGCTCGTACTGCTGAGCAAACTGTTCCAAAATAGCATAAACGCAACAGCAAAGCGAATACATTTTGGTTCGGCAAATAACTTTCGTATCGGATCATTTTTGGTTATTTTTAAACACAGCCTATTATTTTAAATTTTTTAAATATTTTAAACGAAGCCTAAAAAACGTATCAAAACAAACCTTGAAATTCTTTTTCTAAACTGCAAGCTGCAGATTTTGCTTTGATGATTTTATCTGGTCGAGCATTTTCTCTAATTAAAAAAAGTATACATCTTATAGGTTAGTTTTCAGTCCTGTTTTCATATTTCGCAAATAGACATATAAATTGGTTAAACATTTGGCAGTTCGAAATAAATAAATAAAAAATAAAGCAAATAATAAATCAATGAATAAATAAATAAATAGATAAATAAACAAACCTTCCATTTCCCTTAATATCGCTTTTTACATCTTGATTAAGCCACACGCTCAAGCCTGAGTTTTCAGAAGAAGATCGCATAAGCACTGGAGAAAGTTCTGGAAAAAAGTAAGATAGACATTCATATAATTTATATGACATACCAATAGCAAATAATTTATATGAGCCACTTGTAATACCTAAATCAATAATAATTATTATTTATTTGCAAGTAATTTTGAAATACAAAAGCTACTTTCAATCAAGAAATTTAAATCAACCAATCAGCCAGCCAGCCAGCAAACCAAACAATATTCAACCAATAAGCCAATCAATCTATTAATGGATGAAATAAATCGTGCAATCAATACATCGTCCAATCGATCAATCAATATATCAACCAATTAATCAATCGGCCAATCAGCCAATACACTAACCGCATGTGTCTGCAGTCGAAGCTTGCGTGTTTTCTTTCGTGTTATATGTTGAATCATTTTCTAAAGAACTTTGTTGAAGAGTCAAAGGTTTGTTCAGGGCCTCTACAAATTAGAAAACTTTTAAATTAATTAAAAGTAACGATTAAAATTATGTGAATTCAATAACAAATATCTTGTTAACAATAACAAAGCCATGAAAAAAAATGATTCACTATATACCTGCAACAGCTTTTTTTAAATTCTCCAAAGCATGATTTTCTTCTTTATCGATATCGCTGCTTTCACAAGCATCTAATGAAAGTGTGAATTCTTCCAAATTACTTGCAGTGGATTCATCTTCAAAAAAAGCTTTCAAAAATTCAGCATTGGTCTTATTCGAAACTCTTGACTTCGATTGAAACTGTGAGAGCCTAGGAGCGTTCTTAAACGCGGGAAAACCAAGAAAGTCTTTACTTAGAATATCGTCAACAGAAGCACGTCCTTCTAAGTTCAACATATCAAGAAGAGCTCTCTCTTCAGAATCTACAAATCCCTGATTAAATGAAGCCGTTGCTCCAGCTTCGTTGTCAGATTCAGTTATTTCTAGGTCAACTGCATCAATGCTCCATGCTTCCAATTCTTTCTGTTGTTCTGAATGAAGCTTTTCATCTACGTCATTCATTACCGCGCGGTCAAGTTCGTGAACATCATGCAAGTTCATCTCTACGAATAAGAAAATTTGAACGATAAAAATCATGAAAGAAAACAGTTAGGAAAAAGAAGGCTTTCTTAACACAAGTAAAATATAAACCTTTTTGTGGTAAAAGGTTTTTTTGAAGCAAACCAATCTCAATAGTAAATCCTTACTGCTCACAAAAACATAAAAGTACAGTATGTTCGGTATAAATTCAATTCGATTTCATACCTTCCAGCCCTATTACACTATTTTGACACAAAGAATCCTGATTTCCATTTTCAATCTCGCTTTCACTATCTATGTGAACATTGTTTGTTCTGTATGACGAGTTGCCATGCTCCTCCGCATCTTGTTCTTCCAACTCAGAATCTTCCTCATCGGTGTCATCACCCTCGGTGGAATCCCCTTCGCAGTTATCTTCAGATTCTTCCAGATTTGGTGTTGTGGATGCTTCTTGAAGTTGGTCATCATCGATTGTACTCTCTGGGGATTCCTTTTCCTCTCGATCTGCTTCACCTTAAAAAAAATACTTTAATAATGTAAATGATTTTATTGTGACACTGTTTTAACATCTCAGGAGTTTATAATTTTGTAAAACAAAGTGCCACAAGAATCATCAAACTCAGATACACCCATTGTTGATTTTTTCTTGTTGATTTATTGTAATCTATTCCCATTGGACTATTAATAATTACAATATCCTACCTGAAGGCATTTCGTAATCAACCGCAACGTGGCGCGGTTTTCTTAATGCCTTTTGCTTAATTATTCCATGAGATTGCCGAGCAGTTGGCTTTTTCCTAAAACAAGGATGAGCCTCGTTATCACTTGATTGGTCAACCACTTGTTCCAGCAGTGATGTGTTGTTTGAATTCTGGTGTAATATTGACAGCGCATGCGCACCATGACTAACAGCGGCAATTGGATTTCGAGATAACTCAATAGCTAGCCTCTCTTTCAAATCGTTTATCTGTTGAATGTAATGTTGATGCATTGTCTCCACTTGATTGATATGCCATTGTTGGTCTCGACATTTTTGATAATAGGTCGGAGCTCTCACTTGAAAGCGAAGAATGAGAGTGTCATTTTGAATACTCAAGTATCCTTCACTCGCCTAAAAAAACACAATTAATCAATAGATTGTGGTGTGCGTACAGTGCAAATATAATTAATATACAGTTGAACCCCAACTTTCTCGAACTCTCAAAGAGGAATGGCAATTTTCTGGAAATGACAGGTTTTTGAAATAACTGAGGCTAAATCAACAAAAGATATGTATATATATATAACTAATCAACAAGAATATATGTATATATAACTAATCAAAATATATGTATATATATATATAACTAATCAAAATATATGTATATATATAACTAATCAAAATATATGTATATATATATAACTAATCAAAATATATGTATAGATATAACTAATCAAAATATATGTAAATATATATATATATATATATATATATAATCAAAATATATGTATACATATATAACTAATCAACAAAAATATATGTATATATATATAACTAATCAAAATATATGTGTATAGATATATATATATATATATAATCAAAATATATGTATACATATATAACTAATCAACAAAAATATATGTATATATATAT